>AUXL01000183.1:0-15659 GCA_000482185.1 Angomonas desouzai | reverse complement strand
GTAAAAAAAAAAAAAAAGGTTAGAAATAATACATGATTATTTATATATAACTCGTATATACAAAATGATAAAGGTAATACAGGAGTAATCATTTTCGATTTATTTAAAGATACCTTTTTACGGTTAATACTTTTCAATTTGTCTTTTAGTGTCTACATTATCAAAAGGGAATAATGCTTTCTTACTTTTTTTTTTCTAAAGCATTTTTTCTTTTTCTTTTTTGATGACGTTGAAAAAACGGAACAGAGTCCTTATTTCGCAGTCTTTGGGAACTTTTCATTGTTGATTTGTTATTGTTATTAAGATGATAAAAAAGCAAGCAAGAAAAGAAAGAATTAAAAAAAAAAAAAAAGGTATAGACTTTTATTAAAAAAGAAAACTAAAAAACAGATAAAATATAAAAACAGTACAATAGTATAAAAAGGAAAAGCAAAATGAGATTTTTCAAGTGTCATGGCGACCGGTCGACGAGAGAGAATTCATTAGCGGTTCTCATCTCGACGTACCCACTGACATCCAGCCCAAAGCCAAAACTGATAATCGTCGGCGAGGAGGAGTACAGAATCTCCGAAGTGCCGCTCTGCCAGTACTTGTGGGCCTTGGACTGCGCGCGGCCCCGCCGGCGCTCCGAGTCGGTCTCCTCCACCGACCACACCGACAGCGAGATCTCCTTTCCGCCGTCGAGAGAGAGCTGATTGCTGCAGAGGGAGAGGGAGGCGACCTCTTCCACAGGGGCCGCGGCGGTCTGTGTTTGGGTGCGGCACTGTGGGGAGGGAGGGGCGGTGTCGAGGGCGGCGAAGGGCTGCTGGTCGCTCTCCCAGGCACCCCCAATTGACACCCGTCGCAGCGTGACGCGAGGGGCCTCGGTGAAGGAGTCGAACCCGCCAGAGAAGCTCCGCCGGGAGTGGAAGGAGGGGAGGGGTCGGGGCGGGGCCGGGGGTTGGGGGAGGCCGTCGGGGAGGCACCAGTCGCTGCGGCGGGCGGCGCTGTCGGAGTCTTCGTTGGTAGGGGAGACGGAGCTGGTGACGGGGAGAGAGAGGGGGGCGGTAGTGACAGAGTTGGGGGTTCCCCGGGTCTTCAGGGAGGGTCTCTCCTTCTCGGGGTGTCCTATATTCATAGTGGAGGTCTCACACAGGCGGCGCTGCATCTCGATGACGGGGGAGGGGAAGTGGGGCTTGGTGCGGAAGCCGCGGCCGGGAACTGCGATGATGGTGGTGGAAGAGAGAGAAGGGGCTTTCTCCGAGTCGCGTCGACTACTACGTCGTCGTCCACGTGGGAAAGTGGAGTGATCGTCTGGCTCGTCGGGGATGGGGCTGTGGGGGCAGGAGCGGGAGCCACGGCGACGGCGGGAGTTGCTGCCATCTTCTTCCACATTGAAAAATGTGACCGACGGTCGACCACCGGAGGTGAGGGTGAGGGGACTGGAGACTTTCTCCAATATTTCAGCCATTGGAGTCTTCTTTATCATGTGGAAGGAAGTTCCAAAATTTTCTTTTTTAGGGACTTTGACAGTGGAAAATAGAAAAAAAAACACGCCTATAAAAGCGAAAAGGATTGTAACTAAGTCGAAAAGGGGAGGGGAAAATGTGTAAATGTGTTTGAAGTGTGATTGAAATTTCAATGATCATGCAAAAAGAAACAAAAGGGGGAAACAAAATTGCTAACGCTTTAAAGAAGAGTCTGTCTAAAGATCTAAGTTTCAGAGGACAAAAGAAAATCTATAGTAGTGGTAGTTGTTGTAAAAGTGAAAATCTAAGGGAATCTTTTTTTAGTGTGCTTCATGCCGTATTACATGTGGAAGGCTTGCATCACGCTGTCCTTCGACGCCCGCACTTGTTGATCTAGGGCTAATTGTACCGCCTCTAATAGCTCTGCGTAAAATCCATTCAAATTCATGGGTCTAAATTTCAACAGCTCCTGCTCCGCCTCCTGCAGCGCTTTATTCTTGAGCTCCGTCTCTACATCCGCAGCGGCAGAGAGGGTGTAGGAGGTCTTTTCATCCGGACCGTAATAGTCCCCCGTGTCGCTATCACCGTCGTCGTCTAAACGTGCACCGTCTTGGAGGTGTGCCATTCGCCGCCGCCGCGCCTTCTCTCTCTCTGCGGCGTAGTACCGCTGAATGGTACTCTCCGACACACTAGACGCACGATATAGCGGGAATAGCTTCTTCTTGGCCATCATCTGCTCGTATTCTTGTTTCTCCCGCAGCTGCTGGGCGGTCATATCGGTAGAGGCGCTGTTGTAGCCAAAACGGTTGAACAGCTCTTGCTCAAACGTGCTCTGACGGCGGAGGGGCTTGCGCTCGTTATCGGAGGAGACGGTGGCGAAGGAGGCGCCGCGCTCGAGGCCGCCGGGAGAGGCGAAACTACGGCGACCGGCGACGGAGAATCGCTTCATGGAGTCAAACAGCGCATTACCCGCCACAGAGGCACGAGAGGCAAAGGGGTCAACACTCTCGGTGGGATTCTTCACCTCTTCCGTCTTGTTGACGCCGTTGGGGTCCTCCGTGTTGTAACCATGAAGCGTAAATATCTTGTACCGAAGAGCCTCCAGTTCCACAATATCCGGCAGCACGCCGGTCAGCTGAGAGGCGCCTTTACTAAGAAGGAAGCCGACCGCCAAATCCCCGTAGTCGTTACTGCGGTTCTTTTCATTCACATCCACCGCACCCCTCGCCGCCAAACGTTTGTTCCGCTCCTGTAGTGCCTGACGCTTGGACTCGGCCTCCCGTCTCGCCTCGGCGGAGCGGTCCTTCGAGACCAGCTTGGAGAGCGGGTTAGACTCATCCACATCGAGCCGCTGGAGCTCCGTGTCCTTCATCACCTTTTGCTCAATATACTCCTGGGCGCTGGGTAAGGGGGGGAGCACGTGCACCGTCTCCTCCTTCCCGAAGCGATACACGCTGGACTTTTGAGCCACCGTCGCGCGGACAATAATGCAAAGTTCTTCCTTGGTGCCTTTGATACGGGACTTTCCCTTGGCGTCAGCGGGGTGGGGGGGCTCCTTCTTGCCGGCGTTGGCCGCGGTGACAGGGGCGGCGGCAAACACACTGTTGGACCGCTCGCCGTAGTTGAGCCAGGGAGATACCTCCCCCACAGACTGGAACACACCCCCGCGCACGGAGGCCTCTGGGGTCACGGTCTCCTCCGGGGCTCCATAAGAGGTATAGGAACTGCGGCGGAGCTTTTTCTTCTTTTCCTTGTCCCTCACGCGAGGAACGGAGGGTCCGGTACCGTGTTCAATACCGGCTCTCACGCACTCTTTATCGCCACCACTGAGGCTATTCCGGTGGGTGGGGCTGGCGGTCCGGCTGTGGTTGGGAGTCAAGGGAGAGGGCGGCTTGGCGGGCTCGGTGGGAGGAACATTCCGGAACGAGGAGGGATATCGATCGGCATCGTTGGTGTTGATGTTGCTCATGTTATTTGTACTGTTCTTAGAGGAGAGTCCAGCAAAAGTGGTGGTACGCCGACGCACGCCGGAAAGGGCGGCGCCCAAGACATTTTCCGCCATGCTGGGCCGGCGCACCTCTTGGCTCTGAGCACGGCCAAAGATGGAGCCAGAGGGTGGCACGGGTAGCGCGTCGGGCTGCGGCTCCGGCTCTGAATTCCAAAATACCAGCTCAATACAATTCTCCTTGTCAATCACCGGGGACAGCTCCGTGAGGGGTTGGGCACGGAGAAGGGTGGGAAATCCACCGAGGGCACGGAGATACAGAATAGAGGACAAGAGCACTTTAGCGGCGTAGGTCAGTTCACAGAACTTTACACCAGGAGGGGCGATGGGGTGCAGGGCGGAGGCCATCAGACTGTCCATGCTCATCCTCGCCGCACCGCCTAGCTCCCTCCGCGAGAAGGAAACCCCGTCGTCCAAGTGCTCTGAGGTCAACAGCTTCACCGGGTCTCGCAGAATCACGGCGTGTGACGCCACCGTGGACTTGGTCCTGTTCTTGTTGGGCTTCTTGGTGCGGCGTGGGGGCATGTAGTCGTCGTTAAGGGTGGTGGGCTGCATTTGGGCCACCTCCTCCGAGGCAAGGGTGCTGACACGGTTCTTGTACCGTTTTTGAAGTAAATAAGTGGGCAGAGAGGGATCAAGGACGTTGTAGGTGATGCACTGATAGTCCACGTCATTTTCCTCATCCATGACCTCATTGCGGAGGGCTTTAAGAAGGGCCGCCTTGGCGTCCTCGGTGAGCTGCTCCGAGGCCTCCTGGGAGTCCCGCGCATTGGCCGCCTCTCTCTCCTGGTCCGTCATCAGCACCCAATTGCCGCTCTTATCGGAAAACAACACATTCGGTGGGGTTTCCCGCCACCCGTAATAACCGGTTTGGTAGGTTTTGGCCGCCTTTGCCTTGAGAATCTGCTTGATCAGTTTTCGTTCTTCCTTTTCCGCCTCTGTTAAAAGCAGCTCATCCTTCTTCTCTTCTGGAGCCGGTGTAGTCGTGGTAGCGCCCAGAGAGGCCCCAAAGGTAGGGAAGGCGGACGGGGTCTCGGTGGCGGGGGGCATCATACCGGGGGGGAGGGTGGACTCGAGGCGGGCGATTTCACTGTTTTCGCCCACCACCGTGTGAGAGGTGTAGACTAACGGCATCTCCGACAGCGGCGGGGGTGGTGGGGGAGGGGGTAGCATGGACAGCGGTACAGGGGCGGTGGTGGAGGGGACCGGGATGACCGACGGCGTAGTAGTGGTGGTGGAGGGCAGTGGGATAGGCGGGCTGGGCTCACTGCGTGGGAGACCGAGGGGATTATCATTGACACTCTTAGGAAGGCCCAGCGGGTTGTCGTTCACGGATTGGGTGGTGGGGGTTTCTAACGTGAGGGGGCGCTGAAGCGATGGGGGGACGTGGCCGCCACCGAGGGGGGCAAACGTACTCGTCGGGGCGGAAAGATTGTACTCGGGGGGCGTCTCAATATCAAACGAAGGGAGACCGCCGTCTGCAAAGCGGACCGTCTTGCCGGGAAACGTATTCTCCATCTTGGTGGAGCTCTCGCCTACGCTGAGGCGAAGCGAGCCGCCCATCTTAAATTTGGTCAGATAGTCAAACAGTGCACTCTGCGGGGGGGCTGGGGGGGCCTTCTCCTCCTCGTCACTGTCGTGATCGTCCTCCCGCCCCACCGTCTTGTACGGGTCGCCCATCGCCTTGGTGTAGTTTTCTGGCTTAAAGACCGGCTGACGGCTGAGTTGCTGATAGGTTTCCGTCTTCTCGGTGAGGTTCCCCAGCTGTCCCACCATCTCCTCTCCGGTGGGGGCGTTGTAGCTATCCTGGTCCTTCTTTTGTGCGGAGAGAGTGGACGGTTTAATAGCGAGATTCGCGGCACAGGTGTCAATGATGCTGCGACGGGAGTGGGCGGTGGGATTTCCACTATTGGTCTTGGTGGAGGCCGTGTTTTGCGTAGTGCGTGGATTGCTCAGTGAAACACCTTTCGCCATCAGCATGGGCTCCTCGCGAGCGGGCTGTCGAGCGGCGGGCTTTTGGACCGACGATGGACCACCCACGTGGAGGGGGTGCACCGTGTACTCATACGCATAGTCGTCGAGTTTGACGGGTTTCTTTGGTTTCGCCACACTGTGCGGCCTCCCATCGTTGACCGCCTTCTTTTCCGGTCGGCTGGGCTTTTCACTGTTGACGTTTTTGCTCTTGAGCACTTTACCCTTGGGGAACTTTTCAAACGCACGGAACCCCATCAATGAATTATTGTAGTCCGTATTGTCTGTCGCATCGGTAGAACGGGGCATTTTGTAATCATCCAGAAACGGTTTCGATTTCTTTTGCGGAGAGCGTTTTTTGCTGGGCGACCGTTTAGGCTTCTTATCTGGTCCAGAGTTCTTACGGTACACCATGGTGCCGCTAAAGCTGGCGGAGGTTTCATGCGCCAGGACCACCGACTCCGACCGATCGCTGCTTTCGTCATCGCTGCTGTGGAGGACAAAGGAGGAGGTCTTGGAGGGTAAAGGGTTGGTGGAAACATCCACGTCCTCCGAGCCCCTCTGCCACGACGGAAAGATGCCACGTCTGGTGGCGGCCATAGGGGTACCGCTGGGGCTCATGTATTGGCTGATGAGGTCATCGGTGTTGTTAAGAAAGGTGATGGTGTTGGCACGGCGTCGGGTAGACTTTTTAGGGGAGGTGCTGGGGGACTTTGGTGAGTTGGGGGACTGCATCTCTATATAAATGAAAAGAAAAAAAATGAAATATCTAATGGGGGTTTGAAAAATTAAAAAATGTATTGATTGAGTTTTAAAGTGCAGTACTGTATGAAAGAGGTACTGTCCAACAAAAAAAAAAATTGAAGAAAAAATAATCTAAAAGTGAAAAAAAGAATCTATGTGAATTTTATTTCTAAAAGGAAAAAAAAAAGGAAGTAAAAAGAAGTAGAAACCATTTGACAAGAAAATAGGAAATGGAGAACAAAGGGCAAAAGTACTGAGAAACTATTTATGTGTATCACCTATAACTATATAAAACTGTATGTACATGAATTAGACAGGGATAATCTGAAACCCTTTGATGGCCCACGCCACATTCTCCTGAGCGGCCCCCTCCTGCGACAGCGCATGATAAAAAATTTCTTCAGGTTTCTCCTTTCCGTTCTTGGGGGTGTAGATAATGTTATCATTCATGGCACCGCACCGCACCTCGCCCTGCAGGCGGACCTTACCGCGAACCGTGCAGCGGGAGAGAGATGGGTGCTGAGAAAGGATGGGTTTCCCTCCGCCCTCCTCCTCCTCCGCGGCGGGGGCAGACTTGGCCGCCTCTCTCTCCTCCGGGGTAGGGCCCAGCACCAACACACACTCTCTGCCGCAGGCGGTAAAGTTGGTCCGGGCAACGCTGGCGCTACCGCCGACACCGTGAAGATAGAGACCCACCTGCTCCACACTGCGGACATCGCAGGAGGTAATGGTGGTCCCTTTGCACGCGTCGTGCAGCAAAATGGCAATCTTGACGTTACTAATCATACAATCGGAGAGGGTAAGAACAGAGTTGTCGCAGTAGACGCCGACCTGGCAGGAGACATCGGTGGGGACGACAAACGTCGCCATCTTCTCCATATCATCCAGGCTCGTCATGCCATCGGGGTTGGTCTTGAGCATATTCTCGGCTGCCTGACGCTGACGGGCACGGTGCTCGAGGAAGGCGATGGAGGAGGTCAGGTGGCGCGCGGCCCGCTGCGATTCTCTGTAGCGCTGGAGCACACTACTGGCTGCCGCCCCGTCAATAATGCAGCCCCGCACGGTGAGCGTGCTGTCGGGGAAGGCGTAAATGGCGTGGGAGGTGCCGCCGTAGATCAGAGAGCGGGAGAGGATGGACTCGCAGAGGGGGTGGGCGGTGACGGTGGTGGGGACCGAGGTGGGGAGGGCGGCGTCGATGGGGGTGGTGCTGGGGGAGCCAATTACGCAGTGAGAGACCTGTCCCCGGCACAGCGGCTCGCAGCTCAGACCACCCGCGATGCAGAGGCCTTCAAGGAAAACGGTATCCTTCCTGGTCTTTGGCTTCTGGGCCTCCTCGTCCTCCTCCTCATCATTCTTTTCGTCCTCATTGTCCTCTCCAGAGCCCTCCTCCTTCTCTGGTACAAAGTGCTTCAGCACCGTGTACTTCTCGGGGTGCGCCTCCCTCTCCGCCTTCTCATAGGTATAGCGAAGGGTAAACTTGGCCGCAAAGATGGGAAACAGTGTGGGGTCAAACTGCACCGGTGTCACCGTCTTACCGTAAATGAGAGAGGCAAGGGAGGTGTTCTCCTTCGCGCCCATCACGTTACCTTTACTTTCCTCTTCACTGTGAAGAATGGAGGCGACATAGGCGAACCACGGCCCCACCCGCTTCCCTGACTTCTGCACCGCTGCCTCGCTCTTCTGGGAGGGGAACCCTGCCTTCTTCCCCCTCGAGAAGGCGATACTTTGAATATGCGTGTTGCGGAGTCTGGCCTCCTCCAGTACCACCTCCTGCTCGCTGGTGTACAGACCGGGGAAGACGAGCACACGGTCCTGTTGGTATTGAATAGAGGAGAGCACTTCATCAAGGCGATTGCACACAGAGAAGCCGCCAATGAAGTAAGTGCTGGGACCGTCCTCCATCTCATCCATCTCCTCGAGGGGGACTAGTTCATTCCAGTCATCCTCTTCTTCTTCGTTTTCTTCTTCCTCTTCCTCCTCCTCCTCCTCCTCTTCCTCTTCCTTCTTGTGTTTTAGATGTTCTTCAGCTGGCATTGCTTCTTACTAAGAAAATAAGATGAAAAGGGAGAGAAGAGGGTATTTTTTAACGAGTTACACGTGACTTTGCACTAGAAAATGACAGCATCAAAAATATTTAGTGGAAAGGTAAACTTTTTTTACGTTGAGCAGCGAAACAGTAATAATAATAATAATATTAATAGTTGTATGAATATATGCAAATAAATCTCTATTCGTCCACTTCACCCAGTTCGAGGCGCTTTAGTTTTCGCTCGTACTTGGCAATCTGGCGCTGCAGTTCCGCGCTTTCTCGGGTAATAGCGGCCATCTCCGAGGCGACTTGATCACTGGTAATTTTCGTTTCCTCGCATACCTTTCTCAATGACTTTACCCGAGAGGCGTTTTCCAATATGTTAGACCGGTCGGCGCGATGGGGAAACATGGTTTCCATCCGCTCCCTCGCCGCCTTGGTGGAGAGTTGCAGCTGGGCGATTTCCTCCTCCATGTGTTTCCGCGAGGCTTGCAGCTTTCCCTCTCTCCCTTTAATGGTTTCCGCCCGTTTGGAATACTGTTCAGAGGACCGTGTGAGCTGATCCACATAGACGACAGAGGGCGCCACGACGCCGGTCCCCACGAGGGTCACCCCATCCTCCTCCTCCTCACCATCCACCTCCCATTCTCTCTCTCGCTTCTGGTCTTGCTTCGGGGGCGGTGACAGACGGGGTACCGTCTGGGGTAAAAAAGGGATCAGGTCCATTCTAGAGGCGATGGCCCTCCGGCACACCGGGCACGCCGCTCGCTTCTCCGCGCTGTAGTACTCGTACAGTTGAATCCCGCAGAGCCAGTGCATGAAGTGGCCGCAGGGGAGGACCACCGTAAGGTTCTCATCATCGACCCCGGTTCTGCCGTCTGTGGTGTTAAAGTCCACTCCATCGCTCACTCTAGCGACACCGGGGGCATAGCTTACAATCGGGGGAGAGCCACGAGGAGCCGTGGACGGAGAGGACCGGGGCGGCTTCTCGGGAGTCGCAGAGGTGCTGCCTACTGCGTTAATATCAATACCGAGAGACTGCAGGCAGACAGGGCAGTCTAGCCGTTCTAGAGCGTCTCGTAAAAAGATCATCTATTGCGATGCTGTACTTTATTTTTATTTTCTTTACTTGAAGAAGGAATTCAAGAATACAAAAAAAGGGGGGGAAGAGAAAATAAAAAGATCCAGCGTTGTAGGAGAAACGTCACAGTCACGGTACTTCTCACACTTCAGTAGATTCATATTATATATATATATTTAATTTTTCATTAATGCCGTACAAAGTCTTGAAAATCTTGGGGGTCCGTTTTTATTTTTATTCTTTGAATATAATAAAATAAAAAAATCTTCATAATATCGGCTCTCCTGTCTAGATAAACAACAAAAAAAATTGCGATAGATGTGTTTGCTAACCAGTCTTTTGAACTACATATAGGAGGGGAAAAAACACAATGAAATATATAAATGTTATTTTTAAAAGGAAAAAAAAATCATACGATACGCAACCAGTAACGTGAACTAATCTACTTTGTATTATTATCATTATTTAGTTTAATTTTTTTTTTCTTCAACCAAAAATCCACTCTACTTCTCTTTTTCTATTTGGTGGTGGACTCACAGTTAACAACGTTAATACCGTTGGAGCAAATACCTATGGCAGAGTACTCGTACTTATCGCCAGAGATATCAAACCAACGCATCACGGTGTCATAGACGTTCAACAGCGTCTGGTTGGCGAAGGGGTGGCGGAGCTCGACGAGCTGACCACGGGTGTAGACCGCACCAAAAAAGGGCACCACACCCGACTCGTCCTCCCCCTGGCCCACCACCACCACGTACCAGTTCTCCTTCACCTCCTTGGTGTGATTCTTCAACAAGAGGGCTATCTGACCGATGGCGTTATCAAAGAGGTTTAGGTCGCTACGGAGCGTGAGGGAGTTGTCGATGGAGTCCTTGACGTACTCGAAACCGTCTAGCTTCACAAAGACTAAGTCCTTTTCCATGGAGTTGGAGAGGATCTGGGGGAGTTGGTACTTGTAGAGCTCATAGGGGTCCTTGCAGGTGAGGAGGTTGGCGGCGCTTCCGCGGAGGCCGTCAACGGGGGACTGACCCTCGGGAAGGACCACCACGGAGGAGTACTTCCCGCTAGTGGTGATCTTCGAAATGAAGGAGGAGGCGTCTAACGTCGCGAGCTCCGCATTGCCAGTCAGCATCTGCGCGAGGCCGGCTTCTCCGAGGCCGACACCGCGCTTCATGTTGTCGACCACACCACCAGAGGCATTGAGCAGTCTAATAAAAGGAGCCTTGTTGGATCGGAGGGCCTTCTTCAACGAGTCGTAGGTGAGGTTGGTGGCGCTGATGAAGAGCATCTTGGGGGCGGACGTGGTATCCTCATTCCCCTTGTACTCTCTCGCCGCGTTGGCCACCACACCGAGGGAGGCAAACAACAACACCATCAGGGCAGAGATAACGATAGTACGACGGAGGGCACGGGCATGAAGGGCCTCTTTCACCTCAGCATTGGTGTGGGTACCGGGCTGCCTCGGTGGGGGAGGGATGCGCTTCTTAAAGGCCTTGGGTAACTTGGGCATGTGTGCGGCGCTCCGCGAAAAAGATATATATGAAAAAAAAAAAAACTTAGAAAGAAAAGAAGGAGGAGAGAAAGGAAAAAAAAGTCTATGGAAGAAACAGAGGTAAAAAAGAAAGGAAAAACAAAGGGCACGCACATCCCTACTCATTCAGTAGTCACCATTTTAGAAATTCAACGTGTAAAGTATTAGTGTTACAGTTTGTCAAGAACAAACACATACGGAAACAGTCCTCCCATGTCCACAATAAACGGTGTTCGCACGAGTTGAAATGGGCATTCCTCCTTTAAAAGGTCCAAAGACTGCATCATCAGTTCCCCCTCAATGGTCAACAGTATTGCACGGCCCCCTCCATGACGCATGCGCCACCACGGCTCCCCTTCTTCATTATTAGGAGGGGCGCTATTCTCCCCTCCAGCGGAGCGCAGCACACGGTAGCACTCCCTCACTATAGACGGATAAAGCACCATGTTGGTCTTGTGAGTCCCACACCGTCGGCCAAACGGTAAGTCCGAGATGACGCGATCCACACTCCCATCCCACCAGGGCAGCCGAGACCCATCCGCCCGCATGGAGAGGGAGACACAGCGCCTAGAGGACAGCACCCGGCAGAGCTGGTTCACCCGCTCTTCAATTTCCTTTTCCATCGCGACGGACTCACTGCCCAAAGCATCCGCGAGTACTGTAGGAATGTTCTCCGCTGTTAAAGAGGGGATGTTCACTGTTTGGACTCTTTTTTGGATTAACGCTTTCCAGTGTCTAATGAGGTCTATCACAGGGGACACCAAACGGCCTTCCTCTTCGGTCCCATTTGTCAGCCACAGTCCCTGCACGAGGGCGCACATCATAATATTGGAGAGTTTCGTGTTGTGATGGATTCGGACGGTATCACTGGCACAGAGATCACTTCCCGATAAGATCAAAGGGCCACTAAAGTCGGAAGATAGTAGGGACTCCACCAGCACCGTACCAGAGCCAGCGAAGGGGTCTAGCACGACAGACGCCGTGGTCAGGTCCGCGTACTCCACCAGGGCTGCGGCAAGGGCAGGGTTCATGGCGTTCTCCC
Source organism: Angomonas desouzai (assembly GCA_000482185.1). Lineage (NCBI taxonomy): Eukaryota > Euglenozoa > Kinetoplastea > Trypanosomatida > Trypanosomatidae > Angomonas > Angomonas desouzai. The sequence continues at coordinate 3,808 of AUXL01000183.1, read as the reverse complement.
CCTTGTTGACCCTCACTTCATTCCGGTGACTGCTGTGTCGAGGGATCAAGGCCTTCAAATTAGAGCTGGTGGCTTTATCGAGGACGTTGGTGTGCAACAGATGGCCGATATAGTCTCGCTCAAACTCGAGCGCCAGTTGCGTCGCGAGCCCCAATTCCTTCCCGCACCGGGGGAGCGGATTCGGACTTAGCGACACCCCCACATGCAGAAAGTGCTCGTCGTGGACTGCGTAAAACTCCGTATTGTAGTAGAGCATGTCCACCCCCCAGGAGGAGAAGCGTTCATGCTCCGCGATGAGGCCACCGAGGTGGGCGGCGATATCCGTCGATTTGAACGGGCACGGAATGCTCTTATCCCTTCGAGCGGCATTGACCCTAAAAGAAACATTCTCCTCTATTCGATTGAGACGGACATACTCACACTTTTCCCGAGAGTGAAGCGCGGCTTGAAGGCCACTCAAACGAGAGGTCACAGTGTGTTGTAGGTGATCCACCTGACTCTCAAAGGGCCGATCGATTTCCTCCACCGCGACCCCACAGGAGGAAGAAAATAGATAAAGGCACACCTTTTCCACGCAACGGTGGTACTGGAGGATGCACTCTAGTAGCTGCAGCTGCTTCTCCTCGGATAGGTCTTCAAAGCTAAAGAAGAGGGCCCCTCGGAGGTGACGCATCGCCTCTTGGGGGGTAGCGTACTTCACCGCGGCAGGGTCTGGCTTCACCTTCTTCAAGAGCTCCTCCGGGGTTTTTTGATCGAGCGGTTTTCGAGGGGGTCGTGCGACGTATTCCCGTTTGGGGGCTGGTACAGAGTGAAACCGCACCGCCTCTACTGGAATGTCAAGCCGACGCATGTCCCTTTCTATTCTACTCCGCTCCACCTCCTCAATCCCACTGGGAAAGGTGAGAAATATAATCTCAGTATTAGCAGGGCATGGCATTGGTAGTGTATTAAATGTACTTGGATAGGAAAGGAGAAATGGGGAAGGGGGAGATTGGTTGAGGTGAGCAATAGGAAAGTAAACGAACAAAAAAATCGATTCGTCGACGAAGAGTGAAAACTACACCAAACATAATAAAATAATGTGCAGACCAAAAAAAAAAAAAAAATAATTAATTATTATTAAGCTAGATGAAAGCAAAGCAAAACTAACGATATGAGGGATGCAAAGCACCAATTTAATAATAAAGGAAGGCGTCATATATAAATACATTACTCGCATGTTTCGTGTGCTTACTGTTTGGGAGAGGGCACACCGGCGGACTGGGGGGACGGTTGGGGACTGTTGCTGGCCAATTCCTCCTCCGGCGTCAATCCCTTCTCTGTCAAGTCAATGGGGTTGGTGGGTTTCTTTAGATACTGTTGTACCAGGTGCACCTTCATGTCAATGGAGGAGTGGAAGTAGTAGTGGGGATTGCTGTAGTGCTTGTTGAACTTTTCCAACAGGTCTAGCGTGAGCTTCGCGTCCTTTTCAGAGGTAAAGTAGGTGACACTGGCCTGCTCGTACATGGCGAGCGGTCGGCAGTAGGAAAGGGAAGTGAACTTGTCCTTGTACTTGGGAGTATCGATCACCGCCTTCAAAAGAGGGAAGGCCTTTTCCTTGGTCGCGTCATCATCGGCGTTCGCCGTCAGCGTGGCAATGGCGGTCAGATAAAACAGCATGCGACCATATCCGTTGGTAATACTATTCATGTGCTTCACGCGGCGCTGTATCTCCTCCAGCTGACTCTCCTCCTGGAGGGGCTCCGCCTTGGGTACCTTATTCGTCTCAATAAACTTCTCTGCCGCCTTGCACAGGGCATTGTTGGTGTCGTTTTCACTGAACGGGATTTCCCACTGCACCTGCTTCCAAAGATCTGCGGTCATGCGCTCGTAGCTCTCCAGCGGGACCTGGTGGCCTAGATTGAAGAGCACAATGATTTCATAGGCTGGGAGAGAGACCAAATTCTTAAGGAGGGTGTCCTCGGAGGGGAGGGGGGTTAGGTCCTTGATCAGCTTTCGGTTGTCGGGGTTGGGGTGGTTGACGCCGGCGAGTTGGGTGATCTCACAGAGCCGCTTCGCGACAAACTGATCCATTCGGATGACTTTCCCGCCCAAAATGGTGGTCTTATTGTGCATCGCCTTCCAGTAGGACATGGTCGCCTGCTTGCGATAGTCCTCCTCCTTCTCCTTCTCGCCGGACAGCAGACACTCGTGTGCTAGCATTTCGTAGCAACAGCCTTCAATGTACAGGTAAAAGATCTGCGACCACTTGGACTCGGTGTGGAGAATACGGCAGCACTCAATCGCGGCCTCCCAGCGGAAGAGAATGATCTGATTGATCACCTGATCGTAGATGGCGACGTGACGCAGCTGTGGCATGCACTCCACCACCTGCTTCATATCCGGTTCCGCAAGGACGTCCTCAATATTAGAACTGCTCTCCTCGATGCGGCGCTCCAGACGGTACACACGACTCAAGAGCCAGCGGTGAAGAAGGGACTTGGACATGCCCGGCTTGGCTAACGCGCGGTCCGCCATCATCTTGGCGGCGGCCACGTAGGTGGGGACGAGGATGGGGGAGAAGAAGGGGATCATGGCGAACATGGTGAGAAGGGTGGCGCTGGCGAAGGGGGAGAGCAGCGTGTCGCTCTCAAAGCACCGCATAATCAATATGAAGCCCTTATCACGGTCCCCGCTGAGCCCAATGAGGTTCAACATGTTGGCGACACTGGAGGGCAAAAGGGAGAGCGCCAGATTAATGCAACCAAGACCAAAGTCCACGCAATAAAGCGAGTTGAGATCCAACCCAATTTCATTGGTGGGTTTGCCCTCTAGTTTTTCCCGCTCCAGCCGCTCCTTATTCAGCTCCGAGTACAGATTGTAGGAACGCTTCAGCGCCAGGCCGGCCTTCATGACCGCAGTGAGGGACTGCTGTAGGATAAGAATGAAGCAGCGAATGGCCTGGCACTCGGCGTGGATCACCTTGGCGCGGTACTCGGCCGGCTTCAGCCACTTGCTCTTCGGGTCGCTCTTGGAAAACACACTGCCAATCTTTTTCATCCCCTTCGACATCACGCCAGGGTCCGGGTGGAGGTCGGAGGAGAAGGAGCTGCTCGCCTCGACCCGCTGCATCGCGCGGTCCGCCTGCGGCTGCTCCATCGAGAGACAGTACCGGAGAAACCCCACCAGACCAGCGCCAGCCAGATTAATGGGATCCTCATAGAGCTTTTCCTCTAGCAAATTCTCGCAGTCCCGGACACGGTTGGAAAAGAACAAGTCAATCGCCTCCACCACCACTGTATCGATTTGACCAATCTTTTCCACCGAGTAGGCACGCTTCTCTTTGATCTCCTCGGAAGAAAGTTTCTTCATGGAGAGCGCCTCCGGTTCCTTGTAGTCCTCCGCACCACTTTGGGACATGTCCGTCGGTGCGTCATCGTCGGCGTTGGGGTCCACATGACCGGGCTGACGCTCGACAGGGGAGCCTTGCTGAGACATACAATGGAGGGGGAAAGGGTATGTTTGAAACTTTTACTTTAATAATAAAAGGGACACAATCTTTGTTCTTCTTGTGATCTACCTAATATTAAAAAAATAAAGTAAAAACTACGATGGAGAAGGGAATACGAAAAAACTGAGGGAAAAGGAAGTGTGTTTTAAAAACGAAATAAACAATACGCAAGGCAAAAGGCGTCAAGAATACGTAAAAAAAAAAAAAAAAAAAAGTGATGATAATAACAACGGTATCTCCAAACGATGGGAGTAGAAATATTTTTTTATTTTTGATTTTGTGTATATTGGGTTCGCAGAGTTGCGCGGCGAACAGTGA
>AUXL01000182.1:0-15748 GCA_000482185.1 Angomonas desouzai | reverse complement strand
AAGGGTGCTCCGTATGAACGCGAAGGATCTGCCGGACGAGGACTATCGCCCTGGTAACGCGGGAGGGGCTGGACGTGGGGGTGGGATGGAATCCAAGGATGGAAACTCGCTGTGGAGTCGGGTTCCACTGCAACAACAACCCCCTTCATGAGGTGTGCAAACGATATATATATACTTTCTTTTTATTGTAATTGTAATTGTAATTTTGTGCAACTCATAGATATGAACTTACCACATTGCTCTAAATGGAATTTTCAGTGCGTCTTGTTTTTTATTTATTTGGGCGAGTATTTTCAAAGAACACTCTTGTCAGTCCACCTTCCACCCTCTTGTACCTATTATTTCTTCTCCCCAACTAATTGGTTAGCTACTACACTACATAAAATGCGGGAAAGGAAAGTAACTTCTCATAAAAAAGAACCCACTCCCTCTACTAAAGTGAAGCACGCCGCTCCCACCGCCGCTCCCGCCGTGCCGCCCTCCCCTTCTCTCCTCTCTGAGGACTCTCCCCTCTTTTCTCTTCCATGGTGGACCATTGCTCTACTCCCCTTCCTACTGGCGGCGCTGCTCGTGGCTGCTAATGTGTTCCGCAACTCTCCCCTCTCCGTGTCAGAACAACTACGGGAGGTGAATCAGGTGGCACAGAACACGTACAAGTATCGACTCCGGGGGGACCCCATCCCCTGCGAAGCGGAGGTCTACCGTCTCTTTCCGTGGGGGGAGGCGACGAGCAAGTCGGGGTTATGCAACTGCCCGCTGGAGCGCTGTCCTCTTCTGACGCCAGGCCTCACCGACCCCCTCGGCAATGGCTATACCCCAGCAGACATAGAGGAGCGGTGTGGCTCCACCGCCCCCTTTATTCCTGTGTGTGTGATGGGAGGTCAAGTGTACCACGACGTCTCTGAGAGTACCTATAGTCTAGGAGGGACAGTGCGGCTGGTGAGGGCCTTAACACCAGAGGCACTGCAGGCGGCGCAGCGGTACCACCCACTGACGGTGGTGCCGGCGATGGGACTGCTGGTGGAGGCTCCCTACCACGACCTCTATCGCATCCTTTCCGCCGCGGCGGGGGTGGCGTTGAAGATTGAAGCGGTGGATGCCCCTTCCCGACAGTCGGTGCTTCTCTCTGCAGAGAAGGATAACTTCACCTTTGCTCGACTGTGGCTGAACGGTCTTTCTAGCACCGGTGACAACTCCACAGGGCTACCGGCACACTTCACTGTCGCCCCTCACAGCCGTGGAGGGTCTCCTGAGGAGGTGGAGCTCAGTCCAATGTATTGTTTCTGCAAAGGGTTAGTGACCACCGCGTTGCCCTCTGACCAGACGGAGAAGGGCCCTTGGCATGCCTTGAAGCAGAGACTCTCACAGCACTTTAGAGAGCCACAGTATGGATCAGAGGAGGAGGTGCATGAACACGGCCGTGTGGAGTTGGTGCTGGCGGAGGAGCGACGGCAGCAGCTCAAGCCAGCCCTTCGCAACAGTACTGGAAAGGAGACCCCCACGCCAAGTCGCGTCATTTGTTATGGATCACATCGGTGAACTACACCCTTCCCCAGGAGGACTGGCTCCTCTCGGCGGCGGAGAGGTTAGGGTTTAGTGTCGTGAGAATAGAAGCACAGGCGGCGACTTCATTCTCCGCAGAGACGCTCTTCCATCTCGGCCGTCATGCCGACGCGGTGGTGGGGCTCTCCGACCCTCTTCTCTCCCTCGCTGCCTTTATGGAGTTCATTACCCCCCCTGGTTCCCTCCGTGCCCTACTAGAGCTGCAGCCCTATCACCCTCTCAGTGGAGGGACTTCCCAGCGGTATGCCTCGCTACTGCACTCCCTCGGTGGACAGCACCGTTCGTTTTCGCCCTCTGAGGTGAAGTTCGAAGAGACGGTATTGGAAGCACTGGAAGAGGAGGGGGTGAGTGAGGAGGAAGCAAGGCGGCGGCTGAGGGAGCCAGGGGCGTGGGAGAGTCATCCTACCGGCTGGGAGCATCAGATCCTTCGGTACGACACTGCCGCCCTGGAAGCTGAACTGCAGCGCATTTATGAAGCCTTGATGCACTTTACTGCGGAAGGAAAGGGCCGAGACCGATTGGACTGAGATACTCTTTTTATTTTTTTGTTTCGTAGAAAGGAAAAAGGGGAAGGCAATATCGTTCACCTCATATACGTATTTATAGGAGTTATCTACTTCCCCCCTTTTCACTCTACCATCTGCTTCCACACTATTTAGCGATCTCTACTGTTCTTTTTTAATATTTATATTTCATCCGAAAATCTCTTCTCCTTTGACTTTGTGCATTTTTTCTCTATCTTATCTTGCGCTACTATATTTATTTCCCCACCTTTTTTTTTTTCCAGTAGCACTGATTATGTATTCTGCTACGGCCCGTTGCTTGCGGAGGGGCAGCACCGGTCTGCTCTCTGCCACCCCACTGTGTCGACAGGGCGGCTTCTTTGGCTCCTTTGCCAAAAAGATCAACGAGTACGAACTCCGCCGGGATCGCGCGCTGGATGAGGTGGAGAGTGAAGTCATTCGGGAGAAAACCACCGCCCTCTTCGGGGATGAGGAGCTGACCGGCCGCGGTGCCCCTCTCCATGTGAGCCAGGATCCCCCGTCAGTGCCCCCGTAGTGTCCTCTTTGTCCCCGGTATCAAACCGAGAGCGATGGAGAAGATCTATACCCTCCCCGCCGACTGCTTCGTCATCGACCTCGAGGACAGCGTCGGACCTTCTCAAAAGAAGGAGGCGAGAGAGCTTATTTTGAAGTTTCTGGTAGAGTTTCAGAAAAAGAAGAAGGAGGGACAGTGCGCCGCGAAACGGGTCATTGTGCGCATCAACTCCCCCGACTCCGACCCCAACAACGCCTTCTTAGACTTTGGATTAGTAGGGGAGCTAGGAAAGTACATTGAGGGCGTCGCCATCCCCAAGGTGACCACCGCCACCCACTCCATCGTGAAGGACTACGTCCACCCCGAGCACGCGCTATGGGCCTTTTTTGAGACCCCTCAGTCGATCCTACAGGCCGGCGCGATCTGCGGCCAAGGGGTCTATCATGGCGCGGTGATGGGGTATAACGACCTCGCCGCGGAGCTGCAGCTGCCCCTCTCCGCCACCGCCGGCAGTGCAGGGGGGCTGTACGAGGGACTGTCCCCCTCCGAGGCGGAGAGCCTCCGACTGGTGAGTCGTCTCCCGCTTTACAACAGCGCCTGCCAGGTGCTGATGGCGGCCAGGGCGAACGGCATGTTTTGCCTCGACGGCGTCTACAACCACCCCAGCGATACGGAGGGGTTCCACCGCGACTTGCGGCACTGTCTCGCGTTGGGCTTCAATGGAAAGACGCTGATTCATCCCTCGCAGATTGAGCCCACGAATAAAGCGTACATTCCCTCAGAGGAGGCGGTGTCGTGGGCGCAGCGGGTGCAGGAGGCGGTGGCGCGGTCACAGGGGTCGGTGGCGACGGTGGACGGTAGCATGATTGAGGAACTGCACGTGCGGCAGGCGAAGCGGTTGATCTCGCTCCGCCGTAGCGCGGAGTTGGACCGTGTGGTGAAGGGAGAGAGAGAGAAGGAGGAGGCGACGGAGAAGGCGAACAAGACGACGCCGTCTCGCCAGGGCCATAAGACACAATAATGATTCTGTTGAAAGCGACATCTTCACCTCTTTTTCTTTCTGTTTTTCTGTTTTTTTTCACTACCGTGGTTGATACTGTTATTATCCTTTGTTGTGCATGTACTTTTACCCTTTCTTCCACTCCCCTAACAATACAAAGTCCTAACAACACAATGAGTGTCACGGTGTGCGATTATTGCGGCACCGCTTTTAGTAAATCCACCGCCAAATTCTGCTCCAAGTGCGGTAAAAAGAAGGCCGGGGACCGACGGCCCTCCACCACCCTCCCCCCCTCCGCCAGCAGCACTTTACCCGGTCACGGCAGCGCTAAACAGGGGACTCTCCCTCCCGTGGTGCGTCCTTCCACGACAGGGAATCCGTATCAGTCCCGAGGGCAACCCCCACCACCGGAGGAGGAAGAGGACGAGTACGCCACCATCAGCCCCACCGCCGAGGAGGAGGCGCAGTACAGCACCGCCCTCGCCACCCTCGGCCCCGATGGCATCACACCCGATATGTTACAAACATCCAACGCCACTGACCTGCGACAGTGGCGGAAAGGGGCGCTGATTGGAAGAGGGACGTACGGCTCGGTCTATCTCGGCCTCCTCCCCAACGGTGCCTTCTACGCGGTGAAGGTGGTGGAGCTGGGCCGCAAGACGGATGCCTTTGACGTCAGAGAATTAGTCTCCCTCTCTAGAGAAATCAACATGATGCAGCGGCTGCGTCACCGCAACTTGTGCAACTTTAAAGGCGTCTACTACGACAATAGCGAGACGAGTATTTGCATGTTTATGGAATACATTGGTGGAGGGTCTCTGTCCGCTGTGGTCAAGAAGTTCAAGCCCCTCCCTGACGACGTCGTGCGGCAGTGGACGAAGCAGTTGCTCTCCGGTCTGCTCTACCTCCACGCCCAGAACATCATCCACCGTGATATCAAAGGCGACAACGTCCTCGTCGACACCTCCGCCGCCCCCGACAGCGGCGCTCAGATCAAGCTCGTGGACTTTGGCGCCGCCAAGCGCGTCACCGACAAGGTCGGACAGAGCCGCACGGTGATCGGCACGCCTTACTGGATGGCGCCGGAGGTGGTCAACATGTCTGGCAATGAGTCCGGGTATAGTTATAAAGCCGACGTATGGTCGGTGGGGTGCACGGTGGCCGAGATGCTGACCGGGAAGCCGCCGTGGCCTAGCAAACCCAACGCCCCTTCCGCGATTCTGATGATCGCGACGGCGGAGGGGATGCCGACGGAGATGCCGGAGAAGGAGGCGACGCCGGGCTGCCTTGACTTTATGAAGCGTTGCTTTGAACGCGAGCCGGACAAGAGGCCGAATGTAGAGGAACTGCTTCAGCATCCTTGGATACTGGGTACCATGAAGTGAGACACCAAAAATCTCTCTTTTTTTTTTTATTCACCAAATATCATTCTCGACAGTTGTAAAGTAAAATATACAAGAATCCTCATTACGTTTAAGGCGATCATCCTGAATGGAAATAAATAAATAATATAGTTTCCTCTTATGCGTTTCTCTTCTACGATGAATTTCATTCTTTTTTCTCTCTCTCCCCCCTTTCCACTCTTCAGAACACTAGTATTTTTTCTGCAATCATATATTTAGGAAAACATAAAGTTAAAAAAGCATGAAGAGAGGCAGCAAAGGCTTCAACAGCAAAGGCCGTCTCGACCAGTCCAGCTCCTCCACCGAGGACGTCACGGAGCGACAGCGCCCCCCACGCCGAGGGGTCCCTCAGACCCCCGTCACCGGCGACTCGCCTAAAACCATCCTCTCTCCCAACACTAGAGGAAGACAAACGAACAGCCCGAATATAAGCCGAAGGGAGTCCCGACAGTCGCTCAGTAACAAGGGGAGTAATGTCACGACGCCGATCGTCGCGAGCGAGGAGACCCCACTGCTCTCCCGGCAGCTAGTCAAGAACGTCGGCAACAGCCCCGACCCCCTCGGGGACAGTAGTAAAGGCAAGAAGAAGGGAGAGGGGAGTAGTAGTGGCGGCGGGAGCTCGGTCGGTCGGGGGTCGGGTGGGAGGACGAACAGCGACGCCTCCAGCAGCGGCTTCAACGCGCCAAATGTGTGGATGGACAAACAGCAGTCCCCCAAGAGTGCGGGAGAGTACTTATCGGTGTTTCTCATCTCCCTCCGGAATCAGTCCAAGTGGCACTTCTTTCTCAGTTTGTTTTATCATCTACTTCATATTCTGTTGGTGATTTCCTTCTTTAGTAGTCCGTTACTGTTACGGTCCATTACCTTTTCCTCTCCGGTGATGTCGAGGCGACTGTTGCAGGCGCAAGGGATCTACATCCCCAAAGATAACAATGATGGTAACAACAAAAATAACAACAATAGTAACGCCAATCTACCGGCTCCCAATAACACAAAGTACAGCATAGAGAGTATATGGTCAGTGCATGACTCCCTCTTCTTTCTCGAGCCAGGACACCCCATCGTCAAGGCCAAGATTGAAGACAGTTTTCAACAACTCTCCAACACCAAGAAGAAGAAAAGAAATGGAAAGAATGTGATCGACGGCGACAATAATGATAGTAAAAAGAACAACGGAAAAGACGACGCGGAGGCGGAGGAGGACTCGGACGAAAAAGGGGATAACACCGAACACACTTATGTCACAAAGACCGATAAGGACAAACAAGATACTACCAATTTAATCTCCTCCAATAGTCCGGTGAGTTCTATTATCCAGGAGCTGGAGCCGTCAAAAGATAATAACCATGTCTTCCGCTATGCCTCCCCGGCGCCTATGCTGAGCAATGGTCGGCACTGGAAGGGCGGCAAGCCCACCGGCACCACGGTGGGGGTGTCTAGCATTGGGTACACCTTCCTCGCCTCCTCTCTTTATTCTTCCCCCCTCTCCCTCACCCTATATTACTATCTCTACTGCATTGTGTGCGCGGTGTTTGTGCTCGTGGGCTCCGAGGGCAGACTGACGGGACACCTTTCTATCGTTCGATTCGTTTTTTGTGTACTAGAGCTGATTTGGTACTTTCATCACGGTTCTCACTCTTTCCTCGTGTACTGCTGGCTTGTGTTACTCTCTCACTGGAAGGGCGGCGGGAAGGACCCGTTTCTCTCCAAGGGGAGTCCGTACCTCACAGTGAAGGATTCCACCGGAGAGGCGACTTTTCATTGGTTTTATAAGGTGAAGGAGGCGAAGGACGGCATGAACGGCGTCGCGCTTATCGACAGCGAAATGGATGTCACCAAGTACCTCTACGGCGCCACCGTCTACTACAAAAATATGGCTCTGTTAGTCGACATTATCTTCGTCTCTGTGGTAATTTTGTGCAGTATTAGTGACCTACAGCGTGTGTTGAACGCGGTCATGGGGGTGAAGGACCTGTGGGAGCCCGATGGCTTCGTGCGCTGTCCCCTATGCGGAGAGTTGCTACCACGGTCGGCGGACCCTTGGTATGAGGGGCTGCTTGACTGGCTGTCCGCCTTTCTCTGCCGTGGTGGCCGTCTTTCCTCTTCTAGTCGTCGTATTCTCAACAGCTGCAACGCCGCCAAAGCAAGCGAGAAGGCCGACCGGGATGGCGTCACCAAGTCCCCGAGTGCGTCTGGCTACACCGCCATCCCAGACCGAAAACTGCATCTTGATTTTAACTTTTACAACAACACCGCCGCGCTAGAAGGCTCCAATATCTTTGGTGACTCCATCCGTGAGAGCTCCGACACCGACTCCTCCGAGGAAGATCAGAATGAAGGGGGTATTGTGAAGGTGATTGTAGAGAAGCGCGAGGGGAGAGAGGGCGAGGCAGACCAAAACCCTGGGCGACCAACGATTACTGATGAACCACTCCACCCGTCACGTCCGCCACCGCTGTCCTAAGCTGTTTCTCGACGTTGAGAGCTCAGAGGAGGAAGATACTACCACCTCTACCGAAGAAGAAGAGAGCAGTGACGATGACGGCGAGGACGCAAAGGGCGCCGCTGGCACGGCGCAGCACCGCACACAGTCCCCCCCACGCCGTGTCCTCCCTCGCAGCGAGGACGAGGACGAGACAGTCCACTCCCCCTTCGTGATGCCCACCAATGACTCCGTCTCCACGACAGGCGGGATTGAGTTCAACTTTAGTTTCACCGGCGCCACCAACTACGGCACGATGGCCGGTCCGACGGAGAAGCGTCTGCATACGGTGGTGGACCGCGTGAATATGAACGCCATGAAGGACGCGGAGGACGAGTTCCGCCCGGGTAACGCCTTTCCAGCTACGAAAAGGCAAGCTGGCTCTCCCGCCTCACGTACAGCTGGCTCAATCCACTGCTCAAGTTCGCCCTCCTAGAGCCCACGCTGCTCCGCCACGAGCGCTTCCTCCCCGCGCTGCCCACCAACCTCACCGCTTTTGATAACATTTACATTTCGTCCTGGCAGTACTGGGTGAACCGCAAGGCGTGGTTTGGGCAGTACGCTACCAAGACCGGGGATGCTCTGATTCCTACCGAGGAGGCCCTTGATCAAGCCGAAGATTACCTCAACCTCGCCGATATCTCTTTCGCAAAGGACGAGGAGGAGGAGGAGAACGACACGAGTAGCTCAGAGAATCAAACGGTTGTGATTGTGGAACCGAAACAGCTCAAAAACTCCAAACTGCGACACCAAAAGCCAAAACGGTCCTTTATTGAACGCACGCTCCTCGCGCTGACCACCCCTATCCGTTTCCTCGGCCGTAAACTATTCTTTCAGTTTTATATCAGCCGCTCTCACACCATTCGCCGCACGAGGGAGCGACTCGTACGGGCCCTACTGAAGGATCGCCTGATCGCCCTCCACGAGGAGACAGGAGGCTACGAGGGTCTGTGGGCGCTGGCGGAGATGGCGTCCTCCGATGGGAGCAAGAGCACGGAGAACTCGGCGGGATCGGTGTTGCCCTCTCATATCCGTCGGCACCTCGCCCTCCGCGATGTCAGTCTCTTCTTTATCTTTCTGGAGCACCCCGTCGGCCGTCGTTTTGTCTACGTCGCCGGTCCTCTGCTGTTCCTGTATGATGTCTGCTCCCTGCTAGTGGTGCCGGTTATTGGAAAGATTTGCTACTCCATCTCCTTTCAACCGCAGTACCTCGACGGCTTTGGTACGGACAAGGAACTAGATAATTCGAACGGCGTGTCGACCGCCTTAAAGTGGTGTTTTTTGTTGTTTATTGTGCTCACCGTGCAGTGCGTTACCTATCAAGAGTATTGGAACCAAGTGAGTGAGTGTGTGCTTGAGGCGCGTACGGCGATCCGGACGATGGTGCTCGAGAAAGTCATGAACCTTTCGCTTGCGCAGTGCCCCTTTTCAGAGGGGGAGATTGTCAATCTCATCACGGTGGAGGCCACTCGCATTGGCGACTCCTTGCTGACCCTTCACTACACCTGGAGCAACCCCTTCCTCGTCCTCGCGATTGTACTGTATATTTACTATTATCTGGGCGTCGCCTCCGCGGTGGCGTCGTTAGTGGTGGTGGCATTGGTCGTGCCGCTGATGCGCAGTACCTCCGCCAAGGTCCGCCTGGCCCACCACCGAGTGCCTAGCTCCTCCCACCGTGTCTCTCTCATCACCGAGGCTCTCTCCGATATGCGTCAGGTCAAGTCCATGCTGATGGGCGCCCTCTACGCCCTCCGCGTCAAGGAGTACAGCAAGAAGGAGTCGGAGGGAGAGTACGGCGTAACGCTGTGGCAAGGTGTCGCGGGCATGATCTCAGAGGCCAGCACCGCGCTGTTGGTCGTCGCCAGCTTCGGCACCTACGCCGCGACCGGCGGCAGTCTAGACCCCGTCACCGTCCTCCCCGCGCTCGCCGCCCTTGCCATTCTGTGGACCCCGATTTCCGAGTTCCCTTCTCTCTTCTCCAGTGTCTCTCGCGGGTACCTCTCGATGAAGCGGGTAGAGGCGGTGCTGCGACAGTCCCCGGACCAGTTCGTGGGCACGTGGATGGACATGACGGTAGACCAGCCCTTCAAGCGCCCTTACCGCCGCGGCTCCATTGTGTGCAAAGGCTGCTCCTTCACCTGGGACCACGACCTCGGCCAGACCGAACCCATCCCTGTTCTGAATGATGTCTACATGAAGATTCTACCCGGTGAAATGGTGGTGGTGCAGGGCTCTTTGGACTCTGGAAAGGACTCCCTCCTGCTTGCCATCCTCGGCGAGATCAACCGGTGTGTTGACCCCCACGACCAGCGCAATCGAATGAACTTTGACGACACCGCGAGTGAGTTCTCGGTGGTGTCGCACAGCACGGTGGATTCGGGGAGTGGGCGCTTCTTTGGCTCCCCGCATGAACGGTATAACAGCAGCCCCGACCGCAGCCCCCCTGCCCACCCTGTGGACTGTGAGAGCGATGAGGACGGCGAGATCAAGGCCGCAGATGGCTTCTTGGTGTTTGGCACCTGTGTCTACTGCCCCGCCACCCCCTGGTTACAGAACGACACGATCCGAGGCAACATTACCGCCAGTAAGGTGGCTTCCTCTCAGGTGAACCGGCGGTGGTACCGCACGGTGGTGCGGGCGTGTGCACTAGACAAGGACTTTGAGCGACTTCCGAAAGGAGACCAAACAGTAGTAGGGGACAAGGGTGTGCAATTATCGATGGGACAAAAGGTGCGGGTGGCGCTGGCGAGGGCGCTCTTCGCCAAGGCGGATATCTATCTCCTCGACTCGGTGCTGGGCTACCTGGACCAGGAAACACAGAAGCACATTATTAAAGAGGTGTTCCAAAAGATTCTCAAGAATAAGACGGTGGTGTTGGTGTCCAACGTGGGCCTTTCGCAGCTGCAACCGCACCGTATCTTCACGGTGACCGATGACGGCGATGTGCGGGACGACACCGCGCTCTATCGTGAAGTACAGAGCGATCATTCCGATGAGTCCGGTGACACCCGCCACTCCGTCGCCACCGAAGAGGGCGATGACCCCCATCTTATCAGTCCCACCGATCAACACAACGACTCTTTTGGTAACTTTAGTCTCAACTCTGACAATCGGCGGTATCCCATTCTGTACGCCGAGGACTACGAAGAAGAAGAACTGGTGCCGGACATCATTCCCGGTGTAATGAACGAAGACGATGATGACTTTGACTTTGATCCCCTCTACCGCACCTCTGATGATGAATTTGAGGAGTCCACGGAGACCGAGACGGACATTAATGTAAGTGAGACCACCAATGAGCACCCCACCGATACCGATGTCGAACTATCCGGGGAGGAATCCGTCCTCAGTCGCGGCTCCAATCCCCGCAAGGCGGTGCTCGGACAGCGCCGCTTTGGCAGTGAAAAAGAGTCATTCCGTCTGTTCGCGGCCTTCATGGGGTTCCAGGCGTTCTGGCTCTTCATGGCCGCTCTTGTGCAACAGCTGCTACACCTCAGCATGGACGTGTGGCTGGCGTACTGGCTGGCGATCGCGCGATGGGAGCCCTCCATGGCCTCCACCGTCGCCTTCTTCTTGCTCTTTGGTCTGCTAGGGTTACTTTCCTCACTCTTTGTGCTGCCACGAATTCAGATGCGGTTCATCGCGATTCAAGGCACGATACGGCGGGTGTACCACATGGCCATCCAGTCGGTGTTTCGAGCTCCAGTTTCCTTCTTTGATATGCGGACCTCCGCGAGCATCACCAACATTCTCACCCGCGATATGGAGATTGCCTGCACCAATCTACCGGAGTCGCTAGACGTCATTTTGAGCTGCTCGATGCAGCTGATCGCGGTGCTCCTCTTCAACTCTATCATCAACCCCGCCTTCGTGTTGATTCTCCCGATTACCATTCTTCTCTTCTTGGGTGTCACACAGCGCTTCTTGGTGGTGTCCAGAGAGGTACGCCGACTGAACAACCGCTCCATCAGCGGGATGGTGACGATATTAAAAGAGGTGGTGCAAGGGGCGCCCATGGTGCGGTGCTTCTCGATGCAGGATAGTATCCGTGAGGAGTACTGCAGTGCACTGGATACTGCCAATACCGGTGTCATGGTGGTATACATGGTGGACCGATGGGTGAGCCTCCGTTTACAGTTGTTAACCGTCCTCATGTGTACGGCCGCTGCGGCCTTCGGGGTACTGGTCTCTAGCAGTCTGGCCACCCCCAGCTTCGTCGGCGTCGCCATCATCACCTGTCTCCGCAGTGGGCGCATCCTCACCACCCTCTGTCGCCGGTTCGCCACCTTCAAGGGCCAGTGGGTCTCCATGCAGGCCATTATTGATCTCTTCCTCGTCCCCTCCGAGCCGTTAGCGAAGGAGCCGGTCGACTTGGAGACGTTTCCTACCGATTTTGCCTCCTTTGGCCGTAATGGCGATGTTGCCTACCCCGAGGAGAGAGATGAAAAGGCACCACTCATCACACTCGTCAGCACACCACAGATGGGACCGATGGCAGGGGGAAGGCGAAAGATAAAAGTCAAGGGCACCACCGGCTCCGGGGACTCTTCCTCCAGTGACAGCGGCTTCAGCGGGGATGGGGTGCGACTGGTGGCGCCGATATTGGAGCTCGTCAACATCTCTGCGACCTATCACCCCTCCCTACCATTGGCCCTCCAAGGCATCAACCTGTCGGTGTATCCTAGGGAGCGGGTGGGCTTTGTCGGCCGCACGGGTCACGGCAAGTCTACCATCTTCAACGTCCTCCTCCGCCTCATTAATGTGGTGGAGGGCTACATGCTGCTCAAGGGGGCCTCCACCGATGCCATTCCCTACCCCATCCTACGCAGTTGGTTCGCGACGGTGCCACAGGACCCTCTCATCATCAGCGGCACCTGGAGGAGTAATTTGCTGATGGGCTTCTACGCCCCCGAGGCCTCCACCGCCGCCGCCGCCCCCCCTGCTACTCCTCCCCCCATGGACCTCTTCTCCGGCTCCCTCAGCCTCTCCTCCAACAAAGGCGTCAAGTCGCAGTCCAAGGAGGACGAGGAGGTGTTCGCCTCGCAGCGCCGTCAGTGGAAACGAAAGATACGCAGTGGAAGAGTCTCCCCCGCTCTCTCGGCGCTGAATACGGTGCGACAGGATCAGGACGCGGCGCTGTGGAAGGCACTCGATGCGGTGGGCCTCAGCGAGCAGGTGGAGATGGATGGTGGACTGGATGCACCGATATCAGAAGAAAGCCGCGCCGACACCGCCCTCTCCGCAGCGCAGCGACAGCTCCTCTGCCTCGCCCGTGCGGTGCTCCGCCAGCCCCCGTTTGTCCTCCTCGACGACCCCGCCACCTCTGGCGGTGATAAGCACATGGATCAGACCTTCCGCCGGGTGCTGGAGAACGAACTCAAGGACAGCACCGTGTTCATCATTGCCCACCGTATCACGACGGTGCTACAGCTGTGTACCCGCGTGGTGGTTATGCAGGACGGGACGGTGTTCACCGTGATCGACGGGAGTAGTACCCCTGATGGAGCGGCCAGCCCTCTTCCTACTAATAATAATAATAATGGCGATTCTAATCTTCTCTCAGACCCCTCTTTGTCGGCGCTACAGAACAGCAGTTCGGATACCATGCCCTACCGGTCTTCGCTCTCCAAGGAGAAGATACAGTCGGTGTCCTCCTTCATTGAATAAGTAAATAAAATACAACAACACATTGATTAACATAAATATATATTAAGTAAATTAAAATAAATAATTCACCCGATGCTTTATTTCCCTTTTCATTCGATATTTCATTATGCTGTGTCTTTTTTTTTTTGTAATAATTCAGTTAATGTGTTTTTTTTTTTTAGCTAACATTTTATTTTGTTTTGCTTCTGCATACATAAACTAATTGAAGAAGGGAACATTACCTTCATTACCTTTGTCTTCCCTCTATCTGTTTTCAAAACACAGCACAGTTTAGGTTTAGTGTAGTAAAAAAGGATATGAGACGGCCTCTCCTTCTCGGAGTAAAGGCATTCTCTGTCAAGAAAGTGTTCACCACACCCTGCAGTCCTTCCTTCTCTCTCCGCCGACCGGTCGTTTCGACTAGCGCCCTCTCCTCCTCTGCCTCTGCCCTGCGGTGGTACGGCACCGCTCGAGTGAACCTAGACGAGAGGAAAGAAGAAGAGAAGAAAGAGGAGCACTCTTCTTCCTCTAATTCCACCCGTAGACCAAAGAAGAAAAAGACCAAAAAAGTCTTCAAACACAAAAAGAAGAGTCCTAGCAATAATACCAGCACTAGTACCAGTACGACGCCTCCACCAAGGGAGGAAGGAAAGGATCACAGCCATCCAGCGACGGTGATAGACCATGCCATGGGGTGGGACTACGCCCCTGTCGATAAGGAGACTGGTAAGACAGAGTTAGATCTCCTTTACGACGCCCAACGCTCCCGTATTCACCGCATCCTAGAGCAGCCTCTGCCCCCCCTCCCACAGGACGGTTCGGTGTCGCCAGACTTTTTTATCGGCTTCTCTCACTATGACTATCGCCTGCGAGATGAGTATAGGAGTGTGATCGCGCTTCACTTGGGGGTGCCGATCGAGGCCGTTCAGCTGTCGGTGGCATGGTCTGGCCGGTTCGATGTCAGCCGCTTCCACCGCTCGAGAAAGGTGTGTGGGGTGCTTCTGCAACGGGAAAAGATTTCCCACTTGTACCAAAGGGAAGAGAAGGAAAAGATCAAAAATAATAAAGACGCAGAAAAAAAGAAGAGAGAATCAGAAGGGGTAGCGCCACTGCCGGGGGAGGTGAAGGGTCGGGTGGATCGACTTATCCGTGAGATCAACCGCAAAGAGGACGAACAGCTGTTACGCTCTCATTTTATTCAGTCCGGCTACGCCACCCCAGAGGTCGCCTTCGAGACCAGCCAGAGAGAGCAGCGACTCCTCCTACGCTTACAGGAGTGGCTCCACGCGCACCTCCTCAAGCCCCATTTAGTGGTGGTCGTCTACGGCGGCAATAACTTCCTCCTCCCTCCCTCTCAGCTCCCAGAGGGCTCTATCCCCCCGATGGAGTGGCATCAGAGAGAAGAACAGCGACAGAGGGAGTTTATAGAGCAGCAGTGGTTAAAGGCGTTTTACCGCCGGGAGGTGATACCGCAGGTGCTCTCTCTGAGGACTCTTGCCTCTCTGCTGGCGGCCGCGGTGGCCAGAGGAGAGGTGGAGGGGGTGGCCCTGGAGGGAGAGCAAGAAGGAGAGGACCCTTTGCTTCCCACCACCCTTTTACCTACCCTCAAGTCTCTAGGGGAGGCGACGGAGGCCTACCTGACAGAAAGAAAGGAGGAGGAAAAGGCGTCCTTCGCGGCACTAGGCAGCGACCCTCAGTTCCCTGTGCTAGGCTCCTCCTCTTACAGGGATAAGGAAGAAGAGGTAAATTCCTCCGCTTCCTTTCTGTGGCTTCACTTGGTGCATCGAGCCCTCTTCACCAACACCCGCCATAAGGCAGCAGTGGAGCAGACGGGAGGGACCTTCACCATGACAGGAGGACAGCTCCCTGCTCTCTTCGCGCATGGCGCCTACAGCGGAGGACAGACGGAGATGCGCTATCTACAGTTCAATAAAAGTGCGTTGGATGTGTTATTATTACACTCCAATGATGTGGCGATAAAGACCAAAATGAAGTCAAGACTGGCGAGTGGACAGAATCGATTGAAGATTCATGAAGAACTGAATGGGGCTAATTCTGCTTCCGATAAGTAATGTTCCTTCTTCTATCTGTCTGTCTGTAGGTGAAACTTATTTCACTCAATCTTTACATATTTTTTTTTTTGCGTTTAATGATAATACTAAATTGTTTTTCTTTTGATATTTCTTGGTGAAACGATCTGGTTTTCTTTTCTTCACTGTTGCCGTTACTTTTCATTACACTTTGTCCCATTTTTTTTTATTGCAATAGATTTTAGTATTGTCACTGATTTTTTTTATTATTATACGTCTTTGTAAATACATCAGAACAACAACAACAACAACAAAAATAAACAGAGAAGGAAAGCGTGTGCACTCTCTCTATAGCAATGTCCAACCCCCCTATAGTTCTACGGTTATCAATAGAGGGGGTAACGCGGCGGCGACCGCGAAGGCGAGGGCCCCGTATCGCCCCGCACCCTACAAGTAGAAGCCGACCTCCCCCCCTACCTCCCGTGAGCGAGGCGAGATCAGTCTAGACCGTCACCTCCGCACCCGCTACATCCCCAACCAGGTCCCCCTTNACCATGCTACGCTGCGCTGAATACATCCTTCGCCG
>AUXL01000181.1:0-15773 GCA_000482185.1 Angomonas desouzai | reverse complement strand
TTGGGTTTCCACTAAAAGGGTAATGATACACTGATGTCAACGATAATATTAAATAATTTAAATAATAGTAAAGGAAAAACACGGATGATAATGGTGGCAACATTGGAACAAAGTTATCATCATATAAAAATGTGTATATGTGTGTGTAGAAGGCGGAAAGAAGAATTACTCCTCTTCCCCTTCCAAACTCTTTGCGTATTCGTCTAGCAATACATCGAAACGTGCCTTGGCCGCCGCGGCGTAGACTTTGGTATTCGTCGTGTCCATCCCTACCCGCTGCTTCACCACCTTGATCACACCGCCAAACTCCGCGACGGTGGGGACAGCAGGGGCCATCGCCTTGGTCTTCTTGAGCCAGTCCTCCCAGAACATCTCCATGCACCCCACGAAGCACTCACAGACGGAGAAGAGGAGAGGGGACTGCTTCCGCATGTTGATCTCGGAGGCAGTGGGAACACAGTAAAACGGGGTGGGGGAGGCAACGAGCTGCTTGGAGCTCTTTAGCTTCTCCTCACACTTTTTTGCCTCCACGTCGACCAGCGAGGCGAGGGTTTGAGACTTGACTAGTATCTGTTCCACATCCTTGAGCACCAATCCCTTCTTGAGGGCGTCTATCACCACCCCCGTAACGTTAAACCCAATCAGCACAAATGGTATTTCCTTCAGCTCGCGTTTATTCTTGGACTCGGACTCCACCACTGGGGGATGGCACACGGACCAGATCTTGTGGACGAGGAGGGGGTAGTAGTCGATCAGGTAGAGAAGGGTGAGAAGGCCTAGCATGCCGGTGCCGCGGAGGTCGGTGGCGGGGTTGTTGCCTTGGAAGCCTATATTCTCCCAGTTGGACGGCGTACAAAGGCACTGCTCGCCGTTACTGTTATCGTCCTTGGAATCGACAGGGGGGTTGGCGTCGGTGAGGATGACGGAGGGCATTCGGCTCCGGTGAAACTGGCGTTGCCACCAGGGGTGTATCGTGGCGGTTCCGGCGGTGAAGCTACCCCCACTCACACTCATAATGTTGTGATAAATACTATAGAGAATGCGGCAGTGCGTGAGGTCCCCTAAATCGAGCGGCATCTTTTTGAGTGCTTCTAGAAAGAGGTTGTCCTTGACTACAGCAGGCTGCGCGGCGACACCAGTGTTGGCGTTCGTCTCCTTTGGTGCCACTTTGCTAGATCCACTGCAGCAGTCAAAGAGGGACTTCTTCTTTGGTTTGGGCACCAGCTTCTCCTCTGTGTTTTTGGGAGGGGCGACCTTGGGCCACGCGCTTTTATTCTTGCGAAGTAGTACCACGGCCTCCCAGAAGGCAATGGGGCGAATTTGGGAGTGGAAGGTTTCTTCGTTTTCAATGTTTTCGATATGAGCGGCATTCGCGGTGTCCCATTCGTCGGTGAAGTTTGTTTCCTGTTTCTCCGGCGCCTTTGCCGCCTTGAGCTCTTTATTCAGCTTGCTCCTTTTGGATGCACTGAGTTCCGATAATTGTGTTTCAATATCCTTGCTGTCATCAGAGCACTGACTGCCTTGATTCTTGTAGCTGTTCAAGTCTACCGGTTGATTTTCTTCCTTGTCTTCCTCCATAATGCGAGGAGTGGCGATGTGTTCGCTACATTCATCATCCTCAAACATCCCTGGCTGGCTCCCATTCATGGCGTTGTTGGGCTCCTTTGTCCGTTTCGTCCCCGCAGAGGACTCGGACGAGGACGAAGAAGAGACACTAATATTGGATTTCACCGGCGCGGCCTCCTCCGAGGTGTCGCGGACGGTTTTAGGAGAGGCAATGGTCTCCAATTTACTTTGGTCTACTTTCGAAATGGTGCTGGCAGAGATGGAGGTGTAGCTAATATTGTCCCCCATATCGTCTAATTGGGGAAACTCATCCTCGGTGGTGGTGGGCTGCATCTTCATGGAGTGAGAATTTTCTGCCGTGAGGGCGCCCTCCGCTGTGGAGACTTGTTTACTAGACATTACTCGGTCTTTGCTCTTGGACTTGAACATGTTACTAATATCCTTATTTTCCTGTGTGACCCCATTGACCTCTCCTTCCTTTTCCTGCTTGTGTTGGTTCTTGTAGCTTTTGAGGACGTCGTTCTTTTTTAAGAGTGACATTTTGGGGAATCGATCAACTAGTTGTGCAGAGCTACAATAAAAAGAGAGAAGGGGGAAAAAATATTGCACACAGAATTCTACCAACCGCACCACAACGGGTAATAACAAATTTTTCCATTATTCATTTCTCGGAAGAGGAAAAACATTAAAACCAAAATATATTATAAACAAAAAGAAAATCTAACATCTAATAGGAAATCTAGTAATTTATGGTTCTAATGAGTATATTAACTACAATCTCAGTTGTAGATGAGGGAAATCCCGTTTCCCTCCTCCTCCACCGTGCCTTGGCTGTAGGACGGGGTGGAGAGGTACCCTTTTGGCTGAGGAAACTCCTCAGTCAGTTTCATCCGTTTCTCAGGCGGCGCAAAGTCAAAGGAAGGGCGTTCTTCTACGATTTCGTCGAACAAGTTGAGCTTCAGGTTGGGGTAGGCGGGTTTCTCCATCACCAGGTGGGCCTCTGTCCGCCTCAAATTCGAGCCGCGAATGTCGAGCTGGTTGGAGAAGCGGAGCTCCGAAAGGGGCAGCGTGGGGTGGGTAGAGAGGGGAGGGATGTCAAAGCCGTTCTCTTTATCCGCATCTTGCAGCTCTTTGGTGACCACCAGACGCTCAAGACGGGGAGCCAGCGGTTCCTCCACCGTTTCCACCTCACTCTTGTCCTCTTCCCGCTCTGGACGGGCCTCCGTGGTGGTGTTCACACTACCCAGTCGGGAGAGGATTTCGTTGTACTGTACCACCGCCCCCACATTGTCCTTCTCGTTCGGTAAAAGCGTAAAGTTGGCCAGCGTGCTGCTGTCCTCTAACCGCTGCGTAATAAAGCTTTGATTCTTCTCTAATTTCTTCAGCATTGTCGCGCTCTGCGTCTGGATCTGCTTGCAGTTGTCTTGAATGCCGCTAAGAGTCCGCATTAGTACGACTTCATGTAGATTAGCGGCAATGTCGACCAAGGCGTCAAAGTTGGTGGAAAGAGTGCGGTTCAAACTTTCGCTGAGCTGCTTCATCTTGGATAGCTCCCCATTCAGCGCGGAGGAGTCGGTTTCCAGTTGACGCACCAAGCACTCTTCTCTCTTTTTGAGATTATCAATAAGAGACTGAAAAGTGTCTCGGATTTCCGTTTCGACGCCCTTCACGGCATCGTTGTACTTGGGGATGGCCTCCTTCACATTCAGAGAGACACGGCTGGAGCGCTCTGACTGCGCGTGCAGCTCGTCGCGACGGCCTGAAGACTTTGTCGGGCCTCCTTGGCGACATCGGAGAGGGGGACCACATCATGGCTTTTGTGAGGACCGGCGAAACAGCAACTGACACAGACACAAAGGGCGCAGTCCTTGCAGTAGAGGTCCAACTGCTTTTCGGTGTGGGTCCGACACATTTTACTTTCGGTCTTTTTCGCATCCTCTAGGGAAACCACAGAGTGCGTCTTGAACATACCCTTGGAGTGGGTGCCTTGGTGACAGTCATCGCAGTAGGAGAAGTGGCACTGCAGACACTTGAGAGAGGCCCCCTTTTCCTCGCACATCCCACATTTTCCTTCTCCGTCTCCTTGCTTCGTTCTTCTAGTATAATATTTTGAAGAGCGGCATATTGGCTGTCACTATAGGCGGTGTCCCCGAGACTGTCAGTGGGGCATCGCGCAGCGCACAGTAGACAAGGGAACCATTCCTCCGAGGAGGCCGTCAGTCGTGCCTTCCATTCCTTGACACAGTCCGCACAGGCCACACACGCGGACTCAGAAGACGCGTGGATCAGTGTGGGTTGCTCCACATCTTTCTTGAGGCAACAAGGACACAGGACACCCTGGAGGACGTTTGCGTGGTTTTGTTGTTGTTCTTCTTCTTCGATGGGAGCCCCTACCCACTCCTCAGAGACTCGGGTTTCCTCGACCTCCTCTGATGGTGTCTTTTCAAATGTAACGGAAAGTCTTTCCGATTTTCTTCCTCGTTTTGCCATAACTTAAAAATCTATAAAAAATGTAAATAAATATTTCCAAGTTCTTGCAAAAAGAGAGAGTAAAGGGGGAAACAGTAAATCAATATAGAAACCCTAGATGGAATACAAATTACCGCAATAACCAAGTCGTGAATTGGTACAACAAAAAAAAAAAAATAACCATCAACAACATAAGTATACATATATGTCATACATCAGGGACTAAACAAGTACTGCGCCTGTCCCACTTGAGCGGAGGTGATGTCCTCTTCATTTAGTTTCGTCAATTGGGGTATGGTGTACAATATCCACAGAGAGGCGCGTTCGAGGGGCGACTTCCGATGCAGTTCCGAGTTCTTTTCCGTGTCGGTGGGGATCTCAATCTTCTTTGGCGCACTCAGTAAGGTGCGAGTGACGTTGTTGGTCGCGGTAGTAGAAAAGTCAGAGTAGTGCGGATCGGCGGCCACACTGAGAGAGGAGGTGGAGGGAGGGGCGGGGCGGACGGTGTGGTCCTCCATCACCAACTCGGACCGACTGAGCATCTCCCCCCCGTCCTCGCCAAACTGATCAGAGGAAAAGGCGTGGTCGGCAAGCTCATCGATGCACTCGTTATTTTTAAAGGACAGCACCCGCAGCGACTCCACCGAGGCGAGGGGTCGAAGCGTTTCCAGGCTGTTGAGCTTATTCCGCGAGACGTCGAGGTGGGTGAGGGAGCGGCAGGAGGCGAAACTGTTCCCCAGCTGTGTGATGTGATTGTCGGTTAACAGAAGAACCTCCAAGTTATCCGTCAGATAAGATACAAAGACAATATCATTGAGCTGATTACGGGAAAGATCTAAATAACGCACATTCGGTGCACCCGAAAAGGCGTGAAGTTCAATTTTGGAAATATTATTATCGGAGAGCTCTAGTCGCATCAGGCTACTCATGTTTTCCAAATCAGACGCCTCCACCGCTGTAATCTGATTGTGAGTTAGTGTCACGTCAATCAAAAAATTCAGTTTGCTCATCCCATGAAGGGAGGTCAAGCGGTTGTGATCGAGGTGAATCCGCTCCAGGGTAGAGCTACAATGGGAGATATCTTCAAACACACTGTTGTCTAATTGGTTATTTCGTGCGGAGATGTAAATCAAGTTGGTCAGACTCCCCAATGGCGCCAAATTCGTCAACTCATTGTCATCTAACTTTACACGTTGTAGAAAGGTATACCGACTCAGAAGAGTGATATCCCGCAATTTCTGTGATGTAAGTTCACACGCGGTGAGTACCATTTCCCCATGCTGATTGTGTCCGAGGCGGGAGAGGGCGGTCTTCATGAGCTCCATGTTGAGCACACCGTCCTCCACCTCCACCACCGGCGGGCGCGCGGGCTCATTCATGTCCACCGTCTGGGAGATGACATAGACTTCTAGTGGAGCGACTTCCATTTTTACGGGGTGTTTATTGTTTTTCTAAATATATGATGATGCGAACTATCACTAATGTAAATGGAAGGGAAAGGGGGGAAGTTTAAAGATTGATCTGAATTCTGTATGTGTAAGTGAGTTATGAGGGGCCCCACAAATACATACACCACAACAATGTTATTAAAATTACAGAAAAAAAAAAAGTCTATCTCTAATGGATCAAGTGTGTACAAGTATAACATTTCATCTAAACCGCGGCGGACTGCGCCAACATTTCACGGAGTTCATTCACCAACATATTTCGCTTCACCGCTCTCTCCACGGATGGGTCAGCTCCGCTTTGGGCGGCAGGGCGGACCGCGGCACTGCGGAGAAGTTCTAATTGTTTCTTTTTGTTTTCTATCAGCGACGTGATGCGAGACAGGGCGGCGGTGACTACCGTTTCCGGGAGGTCCTCTTTCGCGGCACGGGACACCGTATTGCGGTACTGCGCCTGCAGCGAGGCCAGTTCCTCCTCCACCTGGGTCTCCACCTCCCTCACCGAGTCATACGGGGCGGCGTCGGCGGGGGCATGCGGAGGGTCGGCGTACTTGGAGGGAGATCGGTAGGTGACCTCAGCCGGTCGGGTGCGGAGGGCGGAGGTATTTCGGGAGGCGGGGGAGCTGCTCATCTTGCGGGGGGCAGAGACATGGGAGACGTCCTCATGGAGGCACGGCGCCTCTCCAGAGACGTTGCGGATATCCCGCAAGATGGAGTTCACGGTGGGATCTCGGTACGAGGGGCGCTGGACGCGTTGACTGCGGGGGTTCGACTTGGACCGCGGCACACTCTTCCGTGGCCCTCGCTGTGCCGAGGACACATTACGCGACGAACTAGCCTGCATCCTCTCCTCCCTCGACAGCAGTTCATCCAGTGCCATTCGGAGTTGCTCGTTCATCCGACACGCCTCCTCCCGCTCCTCTCTAATCTTTTGTACATTTTCCAAATTTCGGGAATGGTTCCGTCGCTCCTCCTCCATCTCCCTCCGCAGTCGCTCAATTTCCTCGACTAATTTGTCTTCCCGCTGTTGGGCGTAGTGCTTTTCCTCCGCTATCATAGATTCTAACTCTTTCCGGAGTTCTGCTAGGTCGTCATTGTTGGCGTCGGACTCTAACTGGCGCTTCTCATCCAGCAGCCGCTGGAGCTGTTCACGGAGGGCCTCCTCGCGTTTGCGGTACGCCGCCCGCTCCTGTTCCATCTGACTCTCCATCTCCAACTTGTACGCTTCATTTGCCTGAAGAGAACGTTCATACTGATCTTGGTGGTAATCCCTGTCGCGCTCTAGAGCTCTAATTTTCTGCTGAAGGGCTTGAAGTGCCATCACTATCGATTTGGTATCGCCCACACTGATATTCAACCCTGACCGTTGAAGACTGCTCGCACCGCTCTCGGAGGAGTGGTTGACCTGCGAAGAGTACGACATGTGCGGGTATCTGTAAGAGTGGTTGAGGCTCTACAAAGAGGGGGTTGGAAAAGGAAAGTATTAGAAATGAAGAAATGAAGCAAAAAACACTGTACAGAGGTAAAACATAAATAAAGTATATCCAAAAGAGAGAAAATAGTGTATTTAATGAACAAGTATTGTTGCAGTTTCGCGAAAGTGTGTCGCGTGGGAAGAGTATAAAAAATGTAACTTTAGTCGGGAATTTATAGTGTATCTAACAAAAATATATAAAAAAGGAAGAATCGTGTATAGGGTCCTCTAAACGGTTATGGGGCCTGTGTTTTGGAAACAAAGGGAGAGGTTTCACTGGTGATAAAGAACAGGAAGGCGTCAAAATTATCTGTGGCGCCCATAATTTCCCTTGTCGCCTTGATGCTTTCGGGGTCGGCGTGGACGGCGTCCGGTACCAAATACCGGAGGAGTTTCATGGCCGCTTCGTCGGGGGTGGCGTGACCGGGAGGGGGTACCGGGGTAAAAGAGTTGTGATCGCCATTCAGCTTACCGGAGCGGCGGCCAAACTCCCCCTCGGGGTGCAATGTACCAGACCGCCGGCCATTGCCCCCAGAGAGACGACCGCTAGGGCGTTTAGGGGGCGCGTCCGCTGTGAGTGGGATATCCATCGTCGCGCAGAACTGCTCCGCGTCGGCGATGACATAGTCCAAGCAGAGCTCAATGCCATTCAGTAAGGACTGCACTTCCTGGCAAACAGTAGGATCGCTCATGGTGGGAAGTACGTCATCGGCGGAGGCCAATAGTCCTTGAAGAAGGGGCAGCAGTCCGTAACTGAACACCGCCGACCGTCGGTCCAACTCGCTGTCCGACTCCCCCGATGCCTCCGCACTCTCAATCAGGGAGAGCCACGATTCATCCATCACACTTTCCGACCCCTCTGAAAATTTCATAATATAGGGACGGGCGTTATACAGATTCTGCAACATGAGGAAGAGGGTGTCGAGGGGTACCGTGTGGTTCGAGAGTTCCTTGACGTTGGAGAGATTCAGATGGATCTGCGGGAGGGAGGGCTGTCGGGTGCGGAGACGGATAAATTTGGACGTGCTGGTGCGGGTAAGAGGGCTACCGCCCGGGAGACACTCCCTCTTCGGCTTGTTCGATCCAAGCTTGCCATGCGCGATATACTAGGCGACACAATCGACTTGCACCACCGCAGCCACACCACAAATGTCTCCCGCCGCAGGTGGAGTTCATAGAGACGCTCCATCATCGGACCGGTTGGGTACACCGGATAGCCATTCGGAGAGGGCGCGAACATGCGGGACATGATGCGGCAGTGCGACGATAGTTTTCTCTGTCGAACCGACTCCACCCACTGGCAATAGTATCGACCAAGCAGGGGTAGACTCACGGTGCGCCCAACGCTGGAGGCCACATTCTGACTCGCTTCTAGTCGTTTGCTGCGGTAGTGGCGGAGAATGTGCTTTTGTGGGAAGTCCTTGATGCGGTTTCGCCAGAGGGAGTACACCTCATATAGGAAAGGCAATTGGCTGTATTTTCCCAATTCCCCAATCACGGCGGCAACATTCTGCGCCACGTGATCGCAGCACTGCTCATAATACTCTTTTTGTGCCTTTCGCACGACATTGGCGTTGTCACGCACATAGCGCAGCTGTTCAATAAAAAGACTCATATTGTACTCCCTGGCCTTGACGCAGCTATCGGCGATCTCCTCCCTCAAGTCTACCGACCACACAAAGGACGATTTGCCCAGCAGGGATTCAAAGTTGAGCGCCAAGCTGTCCTCGTAGCTACAGTGCAGTGAGTCCTCCATATCTACCGTTTTACTCTGAGTGCAGAGAAGAAACACAGGACGCCGTGCGGTGGAGAAGGGAATAAAGCCGCTAAAGTGTCCGGAGGGATAGTCCATCGTCTCTGGGTGCCATTCCAGCTTCAGACTATGGTGTTTACTGTCGGCCAGTTGCTTCTGCAGTTCCTCTTGCTCCTTGAGCCAGATGGTGTAACTCCCCGCGACGATGGCTTGCTCCGCGCAGGGGTGAGGGATTCGGGTGATGATGCGTTTGGAGTCCATCGAAAAGACGGAAAGAAGACCGTCATTGCGCGAGACCCACACGTAACGGCGCCGATTGTCCATAAACAAATTACACACCGGCTGAGAGTGCAACTCCAAGAGTAGTTTAGAAAAGCGTGTGGTGAATTTGGGCAGTGTGAGTACACTATCCACCATCTTTTCTTGTTCTTTTCGTTTCGAAACGATTTTGGGAGTATACTTTCTCTGTTTGAATAGCGCCCGTCCATCGTCGTCGAGCGCAGTCCACTCGGGATTACACCGCACATTTAGTACAGACCCCTCTACCCCAATGTACAACTGTAGCTGCTGAAGGGCAAAGTAGAGCGCCCTTTCCTCTGTCAGAATCTCAAAGGAATTCTCCAGCACACGCTGCTCCACCTCCTCCGGTGTAGGTTCCTCTAGCAGCGAGGTTAGACGTTCCTTGGGGTCGGGGAGTCGGCGCAGCGTGGTGACAATGGTGGGGGGTAGTTCTACGCCTACGCCGTTCACGGAGGCACCGTCGGTGAACTCCAGACGGCACATGGCGGTACGGGGGGCGCTAGAGTCGTTGTGGGTCGCACGAGAGGGGGACCGCTGGGGGGACTGACGGGAGGGGCTGTTGGAGGGGGACTTGTGTCCAGACTTTCGCTTCTTCACGGTGGAGGCTCTCCCGGGGGACTTGGACGGCGTCGTGGCCCTTCCCGGGGACTGCGATGGCGCTTTACTCTTGGCTCTCTTTTCCTTTACTTCGACCACCGGGGGAGGTAGCTCGGAGGAGAAACGAGGACCACCGACACTTTTACGCATCACGGCGGGTTTCTCTTCCCCTTTTGTGGTCACCCCTTTCGCGGGCTTAGACAGCAGTGGAACCTTTTTGGGGGTCTTGCGCTGTGGGGTGGGACTTACCGGCTCCCCTGTGGAGACTCTCCCTGGTTTGCTCAATGTCTCCTTTTTCTTTTTGGAGACCGATAGAGGAAAAGACTTGCCAGCGCTTTGAGAGGTTTTGGTGGTACTGCGACTCGGGGTCTCGGAGGGCAGCCGTTGACTGCTCCTCCCTACACTCCGTCTGCCCGGTGTGCTTCTACTAGGGGTGGCCGAGGCGCCGCGTTCCGCCTTTCCCTTTTTCTGTTTTAGACTCGTCATGGCTTCCTTTCCGCTTTCCCCGCTAAACCGCACGGAAGGACTGGTCGCACTCCTTTTGCTCTTTTCGGGGCTCACACTTCTGGCGGGGGACTGGGTGGGGGAGCGGTAGTCGTAGAGACTGGATTTCGTCCGCACCTCTTCATCTAAATTCCAAAGATGAATCGTACCCGAGGCATCACCCGCAATCAGTAAGTTCACCCGCATGCTCTGCGTGGGCTCTGGCGTCAAGGGAGGGAGGAGAGTATTGAGCTCTTCCTCGATTTCCCTCATTTCCCACTCCGATATGCGAAGCACATGTCGGTACTCCTCTCGTCGTTCCCACCGAGTCATGACCTGCCGCATCGGCTTCTCCTTTAATACATCGGGGGCGCCGGTTTCTTCTGGGTCTCGTGTCATCAACGCCTCGTCTCGGGCCGGCGTGTAGTGCTCTGTGGTCACTACGGTGGTCACCCAGTTTAATGTCCGCAGACCCACCACTCCGCCCTTCAGCTTCATGAGCGGACGGACCTTCACTAGAGTGCAACTAGACTTGAGAGAGAAGGAGGGGTGATATCCCTCCACCGTAATCACATCCGCGGTGGAGAAAGACGTCGTCTTGTAGGACCCCTGAGCCACTTCCTTCTTCCGCTCCTGTCGCATCTTTTCAATCGCGAGATAGATCGTTCTGACGTCCCATATCACTACGCTAGAGTCCACGGAGGCACTGCACATGAGCGACAAGTGTTCCCGATCGCTTTGGTTGGAAACACGACTCGCCGCCGTGGCGTACTCCACCGCCGCGCTGGGCCGCATCCCTGTGGTTTGATCGAACCCCTCTGCGTCATTGTGACAGGGGCTGCGGGAGAGGGAGACAATGGAGGAGGTGTGATACTTGGGCAACTCAAAGATCAAGTCGGCTAGCTCGCCCTTGCTCATCTTCACCGATCTATCGCTCTCTCGGATGGTTTGGGGATTGGCGGGAATGAGGCGAATGCTACCGTCGGAGAGCCCGACCCAGACATAGTCCGTCTCAATTAACTTGGACTGCTTGAGGCGGAAGATGTCGTCTTGTCGTCGGATGGGCACCACCTGAACGGTCCGGTCCATGAAACCTCTAAAGGGCGCGTGCACCATGGCGCTTACGGTGACATTCATTTTTGGGTCCTTGATCTTTAGTAGACGTGAACCCGTCAGCATATCCCGCACCGTAATTTCATTATCGTTCGCATCCCCCACAAACCACAGCGTAGGGTTCATGAGACAGCCTTTGCTATAACAGCAGTACCCATTCTGCTCACTGTCATCACTGACAAAAGAGTCTTCCCTCGCCAGTCGGTCCCTCCCTCGCACATCAAGAGGCGCCCCTTCTAGAGAGTCATAAATCTGATTCATTTTATTCACCGGTTTGTGACTACGTAGTACCTGCTGAATGGCTTCTAGGGATGGGAGTGCTCTCACGCAGCACGCGATGCGCATGAGACACTCCGTGTTGAGAACCGATTTCTTATTCGGGGAGAGGGCAACGTATTCCGACTTTTTCAATATCGCACGGGATAACGCATTATACTCTTTTTTCCATTGATCTGGGTTGTAGAGGGAGGAGGCGTTGACTTCTTTCTTTTTGCTTCCCATCGAGCTACGACCCCGGGCGGAGAGGAGCGCGCGGGATCGTGACGGACTGCGACTGCCGTCTCTAAACATTAAATTAGACTCCAGTGGGGTCTGCCCAGGAGTCGTCCACGGCGTCATGTCTGGCGTGAGGTACGCGTCCATGACCGGGACTCTAAAAAAAGAAAAGAAAAAAAAGTGGTAAAGTACTTGAGTGAATGAAAGGAGAAGAGAAGGAAAGCAAACATCGTTGACAATTCTTCTATTGGTATTACACCGTAGGCGACTGGTAAAAAGAATGAAAAAACAAGTTTAAATCATAGAGAATAAATATTATAACGTAGTGTGTTTCTGAAAGCTGTCCAACTCACGCTTTGTGTATTCGTAAATTCTATGTGTAGTCATTCTATGCAACAGTGATCAATATGTATGGTTTATTTTATTTTATTTTTCTGATAAGAAGTATTAAATAAAAACAAAAATCACAAAATAAAAAGAGGTTCTTCGTTATACATCCGTTATTACTCAAACTCCTCCGTGGCGATGAACACCTCACTATCCAGCTCCTTGTTGGCCACCTCCTTGATCTCTTGTGTGGTGGGGACACTCACCACCGAGGACTGCGTCGTCCGTCGCTTCGTACTAGAGAACCGTTTGCTACTCTGCTCGGAGCGGGCGGGGTCGCCGGGGGAGCGGGGGACATCCACATCCTCGGTGTCGTCGAGGGTGGTCTGTTCGTCGCGCGGATTCACCCGCCACCCATCTCCGGTGATGACTCGGGTCGCCATCGACAGTCTCTCCCCGCGTGATGTATTAGGGGAACTATTGACAATCTCGGATAAGAGTCCGTCCGCGTTTTCCTCTCCCAGTGCCGAGGAGACCGTTCTCCGTCGCTTATTAGAGGGAGGGGAGCGACCAGCGATGCCATCGTCCATTCGCGCGGCCTTTCGCATAGCCCCCACGAAGACACGAATATACGGATTCTCAGGGCTTGAGAAGATCTCCATTGACGACATGGCGTGAATGAATTCCACGGCATCATTGTAGTGAAGCTTGACAACGTACGGGAGGGCACTGTGGAGGATGAGGGGGTCTGAGGAGGCGGCAAAGTGCATCGCGAAATGGAGTACCTGCTTAACAGTTCCATAATACCGGTCGGTACCGATAAAATGAAGCGAGGCCAACTTAGAGCCTAGCTGATTGAGTGCATCCACGGATGCCGGGGAGGCACCGGTGAGGGCGCAGCGGTTGTAGGCCTCAGCCAGAATGCCCTGTTCAAGCGTGTCTCCCAACCCTAAGCGGTCACGAAGCGCATGGAACAAGCTCTTGAAGGTGTCGGAAATCGCCTTGGAGGAGGAGTGGATCCAGAGACTCAGAAGACGGGGGGCGTGGCTGACTTCAATGCGGTTAAACAAAAACTAGTCGCGCCGCACTGGTGGTCAGACGTAAAAGATTGGCCTCCGCTCTAGAGACTGCCTGACGGGCCTTGGCGATGGAAGGGATATCCGCGGCGTCGTCGGTGTTGGAGGCCAATTGCTTAAACTGATCTTGGAGCACCTTTAGAGACCGATTCTGGGCCACGAATAAAATTTCAAAGTACTTGAAGAAGGCTTCTAGCTCCTCTGACGTCAGTTCAGTGTGCTCCAGGGCGGCGAGGTCGCCAATCTGCAAAAACACCTCGGACAGCACTTCTGCCAGCTCCCCCTCCACCTCCAAATCCTTCGTCTCCTCTAGCAATCCAAAGAGGGACTTTATGTATTCACGGATGGGGGCCGCCGTGGTGGTGGTATCGTTTGTCTCCCCACTCGCCTGCGCACTCACGGCCCACATGCAGCACTGAAGCCCACACCCCACCACCGCCGACAGAGTGCTTAATGTACTGGACACACTCTGTGCGGTGGTGCACTGAAGGAGGGCGGTGGAGTACCGTGGAATGGCGGACTTTATGAGAGGGAAAAGTCCTCCCTGATCGGTCACCGAGACCAGAGAGGAGACAAGGCACATGCGACTCCACGCGGAAAAGGCCTCCTCTCCCTTCACCCCTCTCTCCAAGTCGGTGATCTGCTTCAGCGTCCGTTTCTGAATTTCCTGAAAGTGTGCCTGAGCGGTCTTCTTGAACGGATGGTCCGTGAACGCTAGTCGTTGCCATGTCTCTGCTAAGCTAGTTCGGGTCTTGACGTCGAGCGAGGCGTTTAGCGTCGCCTTCTTTAGTTCCACTAGAAGGGCGGTCATCTTGGTCTGCCCTTGGTGCGCCACAAAGGTGGAGAGGTCCACGGCGTTGAGAACACCGGAGACCGCATACAACACCTCGGGGGTTTCACTGTGCTTCTCCATAATATCACACAGCACGTCGCCCACTTGCTTGCTTAGTGAGGTAACGAGGTCGTTGAGGGACTGCTGCACCGTCTGCGTGGGCTTCTTGGTGGTGTGGCGTCGATCGTCCTTTGGCAGCGGCCCTAGAGTCAGTTTGTTCTGCAATTTAAGCAAGAGACTAGAAAGAATCGAGAGAGCCACGGTGCACTCCATAGAAGCCGCCGCGGTGGCGGCGGTGTCGAGGTAGATTTGATACTCTGTCAACACCATTGGAGGGCGCTCGTTGCTCCA
The DNA here is from genome assembly GCA_000482185.1 of Angomonas desouzai. Taxonomy (NCBI): domain Eukaryota; phylum Euglenozoa; class Kinetoplastea; order Trypanosomatida; family Trypanosomatidae; genus Angomonas; species Angomonas desouzai. Next base: position 1,492 of record AUXL01000181.1, on the reverse strand, counting down.
GAGAGCGTCCACAATGTACTTTTCTGGCATTTCCTCGCTGTTTTGCGACCGCAACGTTAGCGCAAACGACAAGATGAGTTGTGCCGCTTCCTTCAGCTGTTCCTCTTTATTCTCCTCGTCGTCGACTTGGCGGAGGGAGCAAATGTGGACGAATATTTTCATGAGAATACCAGCCGCGCCTCTTATGGTGGGTCGCTCATCGAAAATGGAGAGAAGGGCGCGGTCCACCATGTCCTCAGAGAGTAACTCGTTCCCCTCGCTCGTCTCCGAGTCCCCACGTACAATCATGGCGATCACCCGTATCGCCAATTCCGCGCAGCGCACATCAACGTCGTTGGTCATCTCCACTAACCTTTCCACAAAGTAATTGAGAAACAAGTGGAGGCGGTTGTAGGCGTCATCGACGGTGGCGAGGGATTGGAGAATCATATCCAGCCCTTCCGCCCGCAGCTCCGGTTTCTTGTCGTGCAGGGCCACATTAAAGTAACGAAGATATTTATTGTCCATGAACTCCTCCGGAAAGGTTAAAATCCAATCCTTCACAAACTGAAAAACGGTCAGACGGATTTCGGGCGCAATATCGGTCAGTCGACGACGGACCGCCTGAGAAAAGAAGTGATTACGAGAATCGATGATATCGTCCATCTTTTGTTGAAGGTCTGCTACCTCTTTCTTTGCCTTGACCAAGGTCAGTCGATTATTGATTTCACCCTGGAGTTTGTTGAGGCCGTGCACCACTCCGAGAATCGCCACGGTGGCGGTGTGTCGGAAGGAACGGGCCTTGCTCTCGCTCATCGTCACCAACCACTCCTTCAGCGTCGGCATCAGAAGCGAGTCCGACAAAATATCCGCACTGAAGGAGAGAATCACCAACTTTTCAAAAAAGACGGGAAAGTTGCGTTTAAATCGCTTATACTTTGCCTCCTTGTTGGCGAGAAAGTATGCCGTCGAGTCCTCTTGGCCATGGGCGTAGATTTCCTCTAACAAAGGGGAGATATTGATGCCTTCCGCGAGGGCTTGCTCTGGTGTTAGTTCCTCCACCTCCGTCACCCCAGACGCCTTCACCAGAACGTTCAGTATAGCACACACCGCCTTCTTTGGAGCACCGCTGCGGTAGACATTGAGAAAACTATCCACCACACTGTTCACCGCGGCGTCCTCGGTGAGGCCTTGAATAATAGAGTCACTGAGCGACTCCCTTGGTCCATCGGGCTCGACGGCGGCGGCAATAATCTGAGAGGCAGTTTGCGGGTTGTAGGCGTCGTCAAACGTTTCCTCCTCCTCTGTTGGCATCACCTTGCGCTTCTCTGTCTTTCGCTTTGGGGGCATGGAATATAATCTGTTTTTGCTGTTTTTATGTTTGTTTTACTTCCCTTTCAACGTGGATAAGGATTTCCTATTAATAGAGACAAGGTGGAAGAAGAGAGAATAAAAACATCGTGAAGAAGGCAAGGAAGACGTTAATTTTATAATAGTTAACAGCAACAACAAC
>AUXL01000180.1:0-15798 GCA_000482185.1 Angomonas desouzai | reverse complement strand
CTCAAAGGGTATTGAGCGTTAAGTATAAAGGTCTAATTTGACTATGTTTGAGGTTTGAAAGAGGATTATTTTTACTATTTCTTTTGTGTTTAGTAACGATTTAATTTAATTTTATTTATTATTATTATTTTGATAGGAAACTTTTCTCCTCTGTCATTTTATCATTATGATTAGCGATTAGCAATTTCTATTATAGCATTCCCCAAAAGGAAACGGAAATTATCATAATAATTGAAACTACAGACAAGCATGTTGTCCTCTAAACCGATTATCTGCGCCTCGGTGGCCACATTTGCGGGAGACCGAAAACTACTGGAAACTCTATTGCCCCAAGAGGAAATTGTGGAGGGACTCAAGGCGGAAGATTTTGCTTCTGCAAAGCAGTCCGGGCGCCCTCTTATTGGTGTCGTACTCGGTCCCCAAGCTCACGACGTGATTAAAGACCTCTGCGACGACGTGGACAGCGAAGTGAGGCGTGTTAAATTTATATACAGTGTGAGTGCGGGGGTGGATGCGTATCGGCTGGGACTCCTTCACGACTCCCTCAAAAATATTCCCTTCCACAACGCCCAGTCCATGTACTCCAACATCCTCGCCGAGCACGTGAACTTCTCCATGATGTACTTCAACCGCTTTCCCTGGCGCCTCAACGCCTCCAAGAGGGAGAAGAAGTGGGACCGCTTCAACATGATCGAGATGAAGGGGCAGAAGGTGCTCATCTTTGGCTACGGCGACATTGGCAGCCAGTGCGGCCGCATCGCGGTGCAGCTGGGCATGGACGTGACGGGTGTCCGTCGCAGCGTGAAGGAGCCGGTGGATGCCTTTGGCGTGAAGGTGGTCAGTGATGGCGATGCCCTCATAGGCGACGCTGATTTCGTCGTCGGTGTGCTCCCCGGGACTGAGGCCACGAAGCAGTTCTTCAACATGGCCCTCTTCAAAAAGATGAAGCCCAGTGCGGTGTTCATCAACATCGGCCGCGGTGTGACTCAGTGTGAGACGGATATTGTGGAGGCCCTCAGCACCGGTGTCATTCGCGGTGCAGCGCTGGATGTGTTTGAAGTGGAGCCGCTACCGGAGTCGTCTCCTCTGTGGGCCCTACCGGACGACAAGCTGCTTCTCTCCTCCCACTGCGCCGACTGGACCGATAGTTTGGTGTCCAGCTCCGCGGAGCGTTTCGTCTCCATCTTTGAAGACTACTTAACAAAAGGTTCCTCCGATGCCTACCAGGTGAATGTGGAGAAAGGGTACCGATATAGTATACGTTTTAACCAACGTACTTTCCTTTTTTTTTGTTTGTTTAAACTTCTCTGTTAGCGTTTCATCGAATTCACCAGTGTAGTGTTGTATTTCTTATTATTGTATAATATCATCAGCGATAACAGTGTTCATTCCTTTTGGTACAACCTTATTTTTTACCCCTCTCCCAATTTACCAGTACGACTAATATTTTAGATCCTTCTCTAGTTTGTATTCTACTACTTTTATTTTAATTCTTGTTGTATCACCTTTTTTTACTATTTATGTCGAACCATATTTTGTGTATCGCCGCGTCGTTCAACCGACAACAGTTCATCTCTGGACTGGTCGCCGAAGCCCTTTTCCCTGTTCGCTATGTCACCGGTGAGGACGGTTTACAAGACACTCTTCGAGAGCCAAAGGAGTCCGGTAAGCCTATTGTCCTTCTTGTGTTGGGGCCCGCCGGGAGGAAGGCGATCGAGTACCTCTGCGACGACTATGAAAAGTCTGAGGGGGAGCGTCGCGTCAAGTGGATTCACAGTGTCAGTGCTGGCGTCGACTGGTACAATATCAATGAAAACCGTCGCGCGTTTGGCACGATTCCCCTGACGACGGGGCGAGGGGCGTATAGCTTCCACCTCGGTGCCCATGTTCTTACTTCTATTCTCTACTTCAACAGTAAAATTGCCTGTTTTCAGGCAAACCGCGCCGCCAAGAAGTGGGACGTATTTCCTATGCGAGAAATCAGCGGTCTCAAGGTGGGTATACTGGGCTACGGGGATATTGGGCGGGAGACGGCCAAAATACTGGCACCAATGCGGCTTTCTGTCACTGGCGTTCGTCGCAGTGCACCGAAGGAGACGGTTGACGACCTGGGCGTCACCCAACTGTGCGGAGAGGAGGCTACGGAGAAAGTGATTCGTGAGTCGGACTTTGTGGTAAACGCCCTCCCCGGCACAGCGGAGACCGCCGGCCTCTTCAACCGCGCCACCTTTGAAAAAATGAAGAAGGACGCGGTGTACATCAACATTGGCCGTGGGATGACGCAAGTCGACGCCGATTTGGCGGCGGTGCTGCAAGAGGGGGTCATCGCGGGTGCGGCGGTGGATGTGTTCCAGGAGGAGCCCCTCCCCCCCACCTGCCCGCTGTGGGAGGTCCCTGATGAAAAGATACTACTCACCCCACATAATATCTGTGTCACCGAGGAGTCTTTTCCCAATGCGGTAAAGTTATTTGTTCGAAACGCGGAAGAGTTCATTCAGACCGGTCGTGTGACTGGTTATCAAGCGAACTTGGATGTGGCTACTGAAGCCCCCTTCTTTTTTTTTTTCTTTTTTGATTTGTTGAAACGCATCTCCTTTTTAAATTCTCTAATCTGCAAAAAAGGAGGGAGGGAAGTATCAATATTGACTTCAGATTGCATATCGTTACACAATATAACTTGTTTTTTTTCTACTTAAATTAACATTCATCATCTTCTTTCTCTCACATTATCTCTTTTCTATTTAATCAATAGAAAATTATATAATAATTCTATCGTTATATTTAACTAAACACGGACACCAGCTTGAAAGAAAAAGCAATTAGAAAAATAAAAAAGAGAACATGTTGGACAAAATCGTCGCCGGATTTCTCACGTCTTACTTGGGAGAGTATTTTGAAAATATTGACACGGAACAGGTCAAGATATCACTGTGGGGTGGTAATGTGAATCTTAAGCATCTCAAAGTGCGCGCCGATGCCTTACGTCTCTTCGACATTCCTTTTTGTATCTCCCAAGGCGTTATTATTGAGCTCACCATCTCCATTCCGTGGAGTAAACTACAATCAGAGAGTATTGTTCTCTCGATTAATAACGTGACATTGGTGGTGGAGGAAAAGAGTGTAGCGGGGTATACCGTCGCCCAGTGCCTCCTCGACGCCGCCCACCGACGTCGGCAAGACTTGGCTAACTCTGAGGAGGTATTACTCTCTGAATTTCTTTCCCGTTTGACGGGAGAGGGGAAAAAGGGAGCGGAGGCACCAGCGCCGGTAATGGCATCGGAGGATGATGATGTGAACAATACCTTTTCGGCTCGACTGAAGGCCACCATGATCAATAATGTGAAACTAGAAATGAAAAACATCCGTATACTTTACCGTGCCTTTAACGAACCCCTCCAAAAGTCTATTGAGGTGATGCTGGACATTGACGAGATTCTGACCTACTCCTGTGACGAGCACTACAAACCCACCTTTACCTCGGTGAAACTAAAAACAATGTACAAATTGTTAGAAATCAAGGGCGTTTCCATTCGACTAGCCGATACGGAGCGGAGGGCGAAACCGATCGTGCAACCTTTTGACTTCTCCGTCAACGTGGAGTACCAACCCGTCCCTTACAACAGTCAAAAGCCCACCTGCCTGGTCGGCATACAACTGCACCACGTCCAAACCTGTGTCAACCAACAGCAAATTCGTTCGCTCATGAAAGTCGCAGAGACCATTGTATCCGCGCCCCTACGAGAGGAAAAGAGACAGCTACGTCCTCAGAGCAGTTCCGCCAAGACAGACCCCCGTGCGTGGTGGAAGTACGCGATAGAGGGCACACTTTTAGACCTCCGACACCGTCAGCAGCACCACAAGGGGAGCTTTCTCTCGTGGAAGCGGTTTTTAGATATTAAGCAGAAAAGAGACCTTTACGCCTCCCTGTACGCCCGCTCGAGGCGGTCGGTCCTGAAGGCCACCGGATGGCTGGAGGCCCTCACCCCTAATGAAGAAATTCAGCTCAAATGTCTAGAGGAAAACGACCTACCAATTGAAACGATCAAACTCGCAAGACGGATAGCGGTGGAGCGGGTGGACCTGGAAAGAGTGGAGTACCTCAAGTACAAACAGCAAAAGCAGGCCGCCAGTCCAGTGACCGAGGCACCCCCTGTGGCGGAGCAAAAGGGTTGGTTCTCCTCGTGGTGGTCGGGCTCGGGTCAGCCTTCTTATATTCAAAACAAGATTGAGGAGCAGTTGGAAAAGGAATCCCCCGAAGATCAACAGCAGATTAAGGAGATGATTCGGTTAGTCAGCGCAGACCGTTGGGGGGAGGCGGAGCGAATGGTTATCGCGAAGGAATTGGGGTTCTCCGCGGAGGAGGCGACGGAGCTGGTGCGGCAGCCCACCGGTACCGCCTCCACGTTGGAAACCGCCACCCAATGGTGTGTCTTTTTTCACTTTCAGTCGAGCGCCATTGACTTTTCTGACACGGAAAGGGCAGTGGTGGCACCGGGTGATGGATTTCTTACCTTGCTTCTGACGGGTCTGACGGTGGGGGCGGATATGGGGAGTGACGGCTCCCTTCGCACGTGGACGGTGGTGGAGAACTATAGTGTAATGGCCGACTGCAAGGGAGAAGAGGGGGAATTGGAAAAGGGACCAATTATTGATGTCGATCACAGTGGCGCTTCCTTTGTAGTAGAACCGTTTGACCTGACGGAAACCATGTCGGTCTTTGTTTCCTCTGATTTTCTTTCCGTGTTTGAGAAAAGGCAGAAACAGTCAGCGGTACGGGTAACGTTTCAGACAGGCACGACCTCAGCGGGTACGACGACAAAGGCCAACAGCGCAGGGATGAAGGCTCAGTTAACGCTCCTGCCACTGGAGGTATACGTAGAACTTTCTTGGCTGCAGCGTGTGGTCGATTTCGGCATACAAACCTTCATTGCTACAGAGGGCAAAGCGGAAAAGGAAGAGGCGATACCTGTACTTCGAAACAGTCAGGAAAAGAAACCGGAGGAGGAGAATCCATTCTATGTAGAACCCCTCCAACTCACCGAAAGAGAAAAGATAGAAATGCAGGACCCCAAGGCACGGCTGCTCTCCCTCGCTCATGTGATTGAACGGGAGTGGATGGTGGACTGGTCTTTTCTGCTGATGGGCTTGAAACTTTCTATTGTGGAAAAGCGCAATGTACAGGCGAGCTGTATTGAAGTGAAGGACCTGGTCGTCAAAAACGATATCGCAAAAAAGATCAAACGCTCCGAGAGACTTCTTCATCAGAATACCAACGCCAGCACCGACCGCTTCGGTGATGTGATGGATGACTGGGTGGATAGTGTAACCATCGGTATAGGGTCCCTCTCGGCCTCCGCCCTGTACACCCCCATGACGAGCCAAAGTGCCGCGGTGTGGCACTACTTGTTAGAGCCTACCCCACTGGAGATACTAGTACAGAAGAATCTATTCTCCCGTCGCCAGCCCCTTTACCCCGCCCTCTCTGTTACAGTATCCACCACAGAGGAGATGACTGTTAATCTCTCTCGCTGCCGTCTCTCCGCCTTTCTTGTTTCGTTTTCGCTTATTATGGACTTTATGCAGTCTGTGTCGCGAAGGGTGATGCTCACTCGGGGGGCGACAGGAGGGGATGCACCCGTCTCCAACGACGACCAGAAGAGTCCCAGTACACTCTTAGAGGTGGAAGTGCTAGAAATGGACCGACAGTACATGATAGACCACGATGACGGAGAACAGTCTGAGATGGAAAAGTACTATGAACGGTTCGATCCGACATGGAACCCCAATCGCACGGACAAGAAGCGTTTCATCGAAGTCAAACAAGGTATACTGACTGTGTTTCACGAATTTCGCACCACATACCCACACAAAGTGTATGAATTGGTAAAGGACCACTATCACGTCGTGACCGATGAGGGAGAGGAATACGTGGTAGATCTTTATATGGAACAAGGTGGACTGCACCACGGTGAATCTAGAAAGGGCTATCTGGACGCCAAAAAACTGTTCGAGGAGGAACTTGGTTTCCCCAAGTGGGAGAAGAACTTTACATTGTTGGAGCGATATGCTAAAGAGTGGCTGCGTCAGTACGATCAACACCAAGGAGTCTCGGTTCCAAAAGAGGCGGTGGAGAAGGCCCTTGAAGTGATGCGCTCGGCGTCACACACTGTCCCCGCCGCGCACCTCCAATTCCGCTGTTCTAGTGAAGGGCAAGTAAAACAATTGAAGGAAGCGCTTTTGCAGGGTGGCGCGGAACGGCATGTGTACACTAAGACAGCTAGTGTAATGGAGGCATTTGTGAAGGCGGTTCCGCCAGAGATACGAACTCAACGTCTTTCCGTCTTTACCTTTACGTTACCCCGACTCACTGCCCGCCTTTTGGAGGAAGAACTACGAGAGGGTGAGTCTGTCGGGAAACAGAAAAATGCACTGTCCGAGAAACAGTTAGTGCTCGATCATGTCAAGATCAACGGAGAGCAGTTTATTCAGTCCCAAACCTACACCGTGAACGCCTCACGTCTGGCCATTAACGATGGTGGGATCCCATCCACTGAGACAAAGAAGGAAGGAACCGTACCGTACAGCCTCCTCTGTATGGGTTGTCAAGACACCGCAGATGAAGAAACATTTAGACGACCGAATGTGTTCATTGCCACTCAAATGACCTCACAGCCCGGTAACTATCCCTCTCTAATGAACGGCACGGTAAAACTACGCCCCTCCCCCCATAACACGTTCTCGGTGCATATCAACACCGCCCTTCTTGAGGCGGTGGAGCTGTTGTACGACCTTTCTGGTATTGCGTTTGACAAAGCGCTGAATTACAGCAATCATATTACGTGTTGTGTTCCTTGGGAATCGGAGTGGTCGGAGGAGAGGAGCTGTGCGATCGAGGAGGCCTACCATAAAGACCCTTTTGGCGGCGCACAACTGTCTCAGCATTGGGACGTGCAGCTTCCTTCCTGTGCGTTCCACGTCTACTACCCCAGAGACCAGGAAGAATTTACAGAAGAGACCTCTAATGCCGCGTTACTCTGCGACCGTCCTTTTCTGCGGTTTAACGCTAAAGATATGGCGATCCAGTTCAAGCAGACCTATGGCGGAAAGGACAGTCATGTCCAGCTGCGGGACCCCCAGCTCCACGTCGCCGACGGTTTCACCGAAAAAGGGCCCTCGGAGTGGGATTTGGTGTTTGCTGGACTCAATGAAAACGGCGGTATAGAGGTCACCTTTAAAGGTCAAAACAAACCATCCACCCTCTCCCTGTCAGACTTTATTCGAAACGGTAAACGGATATCAGGGGACTCCACTGAAGGGGTTCGCACCACCACCACCTTTCACACCAAGGCAACAGGAGTCAGCTTCTTCTACGCGCAGCAGCCGTTGATGGGTTGGATAGAGGGACTCACAAAAGGGTTGGTGTCGAGGGGGCTCTCCTTGCTGGACCGACAGCCTTTTCTTTACCGCAGTGCAGTAGAAAACAAAGTGTCAGAAACGATGCCTCTCCCACCGTGGCCGCGACCCGCCGCAGCGCTCCTTCAACCGTACTCTTGGGGCGTCATGAAGAAAACCACTGTAATAGAATCAGCAAGATTGATTCTGTCGGTCGCCTCCCGGGACCAGAAACGAGGCTCACTGGATAATCCCATTTACTCGGTCGCCTCCACGGTACGCTCCATGTCACTAGAGGACCGATGGGAAGACGGGGGAAACGATGGTCACAGTGCCATTTTTTACGCCATGGTGGTAAACATTGATGGAATGAATCTTTTTGATCGTCCAGGTGGGCGACTTCACACACTGATGGACTCGGTTCAGCTAAAGATGGGCTCTCTTCTCTTTCAGCCGTGCGTCATTACGACTGCAGACAAGCCTTTTGAAATCACCATGGGAGATTATTTATTTCACGGCAGTTCACAAGATTTTGACCTTATCTGTCGCTTCTTTATCGAGAACTATATGAAACAGCCATTTCAGCCAATTCTCCGCGTCGCCTTCCCCACCTCCCCAGAGCCCCTCCGTCTCTTCTCAGAGACCAATTAGCACCTCAGCCAATTCAAGAGAATCCTCTCTATGAAGTAAACATTGGGTACTTGTGTTTCCACCTGATTGAACAGCTCCCTTCTCCAGATAAGACTAATAATGATCCCATTACGAAAGAGGGAAGAATTGCGAGTGTGGCACTTCTGTTAAATGGACTACACTGTCACTACCGCCCCGATCTGTCGACCAAGCAATCGCTCTGCGAACTATCCATGAAAGAACTCTCTGTGTGCGATTTGAGCCATCTCTCCACTCCGGAGGCACCGTTGAAGGTTGCCTTCCGCCGCCACCCCTCCGAAGCGGGAGTGGAAGACGCGTGCATGTGGCTAAAGTGCACCCCCAACAATACTGAGAAAGGCGACAGCGGAATGAGCGTGCGGTTCAAAAAGAGGAACGCTACATGTGTATTGGGTACCCTACAGCTAGTAGTCGCACCACAGTTTTGCTTTAACGCACGGGACACTCTCGCTGGTCTCTCCATCCTGAATAGCATGGCTTCCCTACAAGGTGGTGCACCTTATGTTCCCCATACCTCCGAACCGACGGCGCCTTCATCGGGTGAGAGCGGCGACAGTGCCGATTACACCGTAGAAATAGGCAGTCTCCTCTTTATTATTGCCAATGTCACGCAGCAGAACCGTCTGCTACCCCTTATGGAAATCGGATTCGAGAAGGTTCAGTACGGGAAATCATCCAACGAGCACAAACTATCCATCCAGCAGTTCAGTAACCGAAACGGGTTTTATACCTTTCTCCACACCACCTCACTAGAGGAGGAAATCGATCTCACTCAAACCATGCTGAGACCCATACTCTTCACTCCACCCCCTCCTGGCTCTCTTCCCGTCGCCGCCGCCCCCTCCTCCAAAGGAAAGGACCTCTTAGAGGACCTCTTCGCCGACCCTCCGCCGCCAGCCTCTCCGACGGAAAAGAAAGAGGAGCCTCCTCTCGAATTAGCTATAGACAATTCATCTGCTGAACCGTGGTTCTCCCTTGTTTATGAACCGTCCTCGACAGGGCTGTGCACGATACGCAGTACGTGGTTCCTTATGCCACACACCCGTGACCTCCTCAAATTACACCGACTCACGCAAGAAGGGGGATTTTCCCACCTCAGCAGCTTAGGGACCCTCTTGGAGGAGCGAGCAGGGCGACAGACAGCACCACCTGCCGCCGCTGACGAAAGAGAAGAGCCGGCCATGAAGCTTCTCATCAAGGAGCCATCCTTTCTTTTGGCACAGCACGGAACGAACCCCAAGACCGTAAAAGAGTTGCAGCATGGGCTACTTTTGAGCAGTGGTGAAATAATGGTCAGTCTGTATAAAAATCGCACCGAGGAGAACAACTGCATTCCCACACAGTGTACCTCCTTTGAAGTCGCCATTCCCGCTATCCGTCTTGCCACCTTATCCGACAACTCCCGTGAGCTCCTCAAGCCCTTTTCTGTTCATCTAGCCTACCGAGAAAAGTCTAACCCTCAGTCTCATATCGGGGAAGTCAAATGCGACATTGGAAAGATTGATATTCATCTCGGTCTCAAGTACTACGAGCTTCTCTTACAAAGCTTTGTGCGCCATTGGATTGTGTCCGCGACGGGTGGCTCGAGAAAGGGTTTCTCTCAGGAAGCGGAAGCGATGCGGGCTTTCCCGTTCCCCCAAGGCTGATCACCATGTACGGTGCAGCGCCCTACGTAGGTTCCGCCGTCACCACTCCCGCTGCAACTATCAAAGTAAAGTCCACGGCAGACAGACGGGAGCAGCTGCGCGTTAGGGCCAACTTTGGCGGAATAGACATGAAGGTCATGGACAATGGCGCCACGGTGTTTCTAGAACTTGGGCCACTATCGGCGGAGCATCTCAAGACTACCGCTCACAACGCCATGGGGGCACCCGCCAGCACCATTGAGACGTCACTGCAACTTCCCTTTTTTAGGACAGGGGTGGAGGGGATCCGACCACTGGTGGAAATGAATCCCAATGGAAGTGGCACCGATCGATGCCTTCTCTCTCAGAAGCGCATTGACCTCCAGGAAGAGATCAACGCCACCTTGGGGGTAACACCGTATATTTGGATGCCAATGCGGTCGTCTGCGCCATCTCTCTTCTCTACACCCCCTATGCCAGGATTGTGCTCCCAGAGTACGCCCTCAGTGAAGTGAAGGAGATCGACAAGGACTTCACCCTCCAGCAGAATCTCTACCTCTCTACCCGGGTCAAGATGCACATCTCCAACTCCATTCACAACCACATCACCATTAATGCCGCCGGAAATCACATTTACTTTAATGACACCAACGGAGAGACGCTCTTGTACTTGGATGAAGGGTTAACGTTACGTATTATTAACGCGCAAATTCACATCAAAGAGGGCACCTCCGTAGACTCCTACGCCAGCATGGGCAATGGCTCTTATATTATCGCGGAACGTCCTAGTAACCGTTTCTACACCGTCGGGGCGACTTCCGCGTTGGGGAAAAATCTGGTCGACGGCGCCGAAAATGTATTGGATCAGTTAGAACGGGAAAACATTATTGACACTAACCCCATCGCCGACCCACCTCTGCAGCGCAAGATAATAACGCAAGGTCAATTGCACCTCTTTCTCACCGAACCCCCGAAGAGTACCCCTCAGCCCGCCTCCACGCATCAGTCTTTGCACTTTGAGGTGGACCTGGGGGCAGTGATGAACACCAAGACGGAGAACAAAACAGACTATATGGATTGTGTGATTGATGTAAATCACTTGGCGCTGGCCAGTGAGTATAGAAACAGTGCCGAGACGGTGGTGGAGAGTGCCTCTCTTTTATCCAACTGGGCCTTACAGGTCCGATTTGATTCCTCTTCCACTAAAGGAGAAGAAAAGGCCCCGGCTAGCACGGAACAGACATTAATTGTGAATGCCAAGACCGGGATGGAGGTCAATGTACGATACTCAGATATATTTGTCTGCGTCTCCTCGATGAAGCACGCTCAACGCGCCCTACAAGTCGCCGTGGGGAGCGTGGATGTCGCCTCCTTCACCGCTGTCTTAAGCGCCACAGACGGAAACGAATATCTTAATCAGCTAAAGCTGCAGGAGGCGGTCACGGAAAAGGGAAGCGGCGACCGCTCCACCACGACCAACACCACTATCCTTGTCCCCTACCTCAGTCTCTTTCTCGTCGACGACAGTGGCTCCACCATTCTTCCCCTCTTTCACATGTATATTGGCGAGATCGAGACCCCCGTCATGCAACAGCGAGGACCGCAGCAAAAGTGGCACCTCACCTTCTCCTTCACCGCGGAGTACTACGACCCCGAAATCACCGCATGGAATCCGTTTATTGAAAAGGTGTCTGCTGATTTTGTGTTTAAGCATGTGGCGAACCAGTCCATGGATGATGTGCTGGAGCGGAAGGGAGAGAGTCGAGTGGGGATCCACGTACGGGACCTCAAGGTGCACGTTTCTCCTCTCTTCTTGTTCAGTGTCCGACGTCTACTGGAACTGCGAGAGAAGTTTATAAAGGAGCAAACGCTGTTTTCCGGGGAGGGTAAAAAGTTAGGAGAGGAAAAGGAAGAGTTTCAGTCGTTCCGGATACGCCAAAATGCCACCGAGGAACTCTCTATTGTGTTTGCGGAAGACGACTTGAAACGTTTCCCCAAGAGTCGAGTGCTCGCTCTGGGGGATGAATTCAGTTTTAGCTTTCCCAGTGTAAATGGTAAAGAGTTGCCGCTGTCGCAGCAGTCTATTATGGTGTCCATCGCGGACGGTCCACCGCAGCTGGTGTCCATCGCCCAACGAGGACAGCAACGCATTGTACTCAGTAAGGGCCTCACGCTCTGTCCTTTGGTGGTCGAGATTAAAAACGAAAATGGCCAGAAACGGATTCACTTTCGCAGTAATGTGATGTTGGAAAACCGCCTCAACTTTCCCATTATCCTCGCCGAAGGACTAGGACAGCTACCTCCCCAGGACACTCTATCCATTCCCGTGGAAAAGCTACGCCATCGGGTCGAGTTCATCCCCCTTACCAGCGGCTCCTGTGAGACCTGCTCCCTCGGCATCCGCTACGAGTCCCTTCCCGACATGGCCAGTCAAACCTTTGTCTGCGTCAGTCAGATGGTCGCCGATCCTTCTACTAGTGGTGGCAACAACAGAGGCGGTGGAAATAACTCTCAGCAGTCACAGGTTATTTACAAGTGTAAGGACTTTGAAATCATGAAGGGCCATTGGACCACCACGCTCTTCTTTTTGTTTAAAGTCCGTTCCCCCCTTCACCGCCCGGACAGTATCAGGCCCCCACGCAGAGTCTCACAGACGACGGCCTTGGGGAGGACATCAACGGCATCTTCACCGCACCCTTTTTTATCCGAAATAAGCTTCAAGTGGACATCACGGTCAACTTTCTGAAACTACGAGAAGGGGGTGAAAAGAGTAAAAAGATACTGGGTCTGGGAATCCCCTCTATTGGCAATACGCGATACGAGTTCATGGGTACGGCGGAGGTGTCCCCTAATGTCCCTCACGCCATGACTGAAATTGACCCCTGTGAGGATGTGTACATCACCCTAGTAATCAAGCAGCGAAGTGGGGGTCGGCTGGGCCTCGGACAGCGCGGCTACCACCCCGCCTGTGTCTACTCCCCACGCCGAAAGAATACCGCCAGTAATCTCACTATTGAGGATCAGCAAACCGGTGCCACCCTTGTCTTGAATCTCAACTATACCGACAATGAAGTCGTCATCTCGTGTCCTTACTTTATTATTAATCAAACCCAACACTTACTTCACATCACCGATTGGAATCCAGATAAAGGAGGGGGAGAGGTGCAGCCCATCGCCGGCTCCTCTCGCCGAGGGGAGAATGACATCCCACCGAGTGACGGCGTGCCCATCCTCTACAACAGTGAGCGCACCCGCCAGCTGGAGGAAAAGGCCCATCTGTACGTGTCGGTGGGTCACTACCCCAGCGGCCAGCAACTGCGCTGGTCGGGCTGGTCGGAGCGGGTGCCCATCGCGGAGCTGTTAGACAGCGGTGTCCTCAGCTGCCGCACCGGTACTACCACTTTTATGCATCTTTCCTACTCCGTGGAGATGGCACCGGGGGCACTGAGCGACTGTACCCGACTGATCGTCATACGGCCTCGGTGGATCTTAGTGAACAAATCCCCTCGACCGTTCACCTTTCGGCAAAAAGTGTCGGCCGCCTCTGGCGCTGAGGCAACAAATGTTTCCGCCCACTCGTGCCATGTCCTCGAAAGTATTTATGCGACAGACGTGAATGCCGCCTCGACCACACTTCAAATCCGCTACGAAAGCGATCCGCTGCATCGAAACTGTGAATACTCCTCCAGCTTTTCCACCCTAGACGAGGGGGACTACACGTTTAACATTCAGTACGAACGCCTCACCAAGCTGAGTGATTACTGGCCCTCCACTACTAACGCCGCCGTCACCCCGGAGGCGCTTCCCCCCATTCAGCCAGAGGACATTACCGAGATTGATAAGGAACTCTACTTTAAACGAATAGAAACGGAAGTAATGCTCGTTTCTTGCTTCCGCCGCTGCAACAGTATCATGTATGTCGTCGTCTCCATTATGGAAACTGCCCCCTTTGTGATTGAGAACCGCTCCGAGTACTTGTTAAACATTAAGCAGCGCGACCTGCCGATTGTGATGGCCATTTACCCCAAAACAACGAAACAGTTCACTTGGCACAATGCGAGGAGTATCCCATGCATGCGTTTGTGGGTGACAGACGGGGAAAACAAAAACGCCTCTCTCCCCATCGATATCGACTTTAGTCCTGGCACGGTCATACGGAATGTGGATCAGTTTCAGCAGGAGATTATGCTTCCTAATAATAGCAATCGCGTCCTTTTTGTGCGGGTCCGTGGTATCCACGGCACTAGTTATGCCATCAGTATCGCGAATGAACCTTCTATCGATGCCTACCGTACCTTGCCGTATGCACAGCTTTACTATCGCATCCAAATTGACGCCTTGTATATGCTCTTCACCGACAACGACCGCGCCGATCGCATGTTGCTGACACTAAAGCCGATCGAGGTTTCCTATGAGCAAGGCGGCCGAGTGGGGCAGGAGAGTGGAGGTGGGGTCGTCCAGAACGGCGCTGGAGGGGACACACAGCGGATAGACATCTCCGTCCTTGTGATGCAGCTCGACGACGAAAGAGTCAGTATGAAGCAAAAAGTCGTCTTTCAGTCTGTCGACATTCGCCCCATCTCCTTCAAATCCTCCCGCCGACTCCTACGCACCACCCCCATCCTCTTTATGCCGCAGGTGTCCATTCTGTTCCCGCCGTTTGAGTTCCACATCGAAGACTCCTTTGTGTTTGACTCCCTTACAGTACATGAATGCCTTGAAGGGGGTCTGGGCAGAGGAGGGGGTGACGGCCAAGACGGTCGGCAAGGCGGGCCCGCGGACGCTTTCCTTCTCCGAGGTGGCCCCCTGGGTGAGGGACTCGATGTCCTACGCCACGCCAGAGGAGACCAACGGCGAGCCGAACCCCTCCGCCGGAAACGCCAATACCATTCAGCGCAACACCGCCAGCGGTAACAAAATGGACTGGAAACTACGTACCGTGTTTCTAGAAAAGTTCTATGTTGAATCGCTGCTGCTGTCCATCTCCCTCTACCGCTCCCCCGGTGCCCAGAACGACCCCATGTTTCAGTCCCTAGGGGTGCTGAGTCTCCTCATCCGCTCTGTCCAGGACGCACGGCTGGACTGGCCGCAGGTGGACCAGAAGAATGTGTGCCAGTCGGTGTGGATGTTGGCGAACTATTACTATTTGCAGTACAAGGAACGGATGCGGCGGCAGTTACCGAATTTGCTGAATGTCGCCGGACTGCACGCGATGAGAGGTTTTGTCACCGACCTCTTGCAGGCCAAGTATGTGGAGGAGGCCTCTCCGCCCCGACAAAAAACGCGAACCGGTAGGCGACGAGAGGCCAAATTTCTCAAGGACACTGACGGCTCCCCTGCCAACGCCATCTGCAACGTCAACCACTCCTCCGCCCCTCTCACCCCACGGCAGAACGAAAAGCTGCACCGCATGCACCAAGCCTCTCTCTCCACCTCTTTCGAGTCCTTCCTCTCCCGTGCCTCTGCAGAGGAAATGGCTCGGTACGGTCATCTATTCCTTAAGCAAGCCATCCGTAAGGCCGCGGTGTTCCCCACCGTCAACTTCCGCGACGTCTTAGAGAACGACAATAACAGTCGAAATATCTCCGTCATGGCGGCCCTCGTGCGGTACGAGGGGACGGCGGCGGCGCGGGCGGCCAAGATCGCCTCTCTCTGCAGTAACTGCCGGGAGGTGGAGCAACTCCGACAGATCTACCTCGAGGGCGTGCCCCCCCGGCCGCTCCCCCACCCCGACGAAGGCCTCGTCACTTTTGCCAACCTCGCCCACCACCTCTCCTGGGGTGAAATCGTAAAGGTGTGCACGCCGGAGGAGGTGCGGCAGTATGCGACGCTGTGGAAGGAGTGTGTGATTGGCGCCCCGCGGAATGTGGTACGACTGGAAAACTAACAAGTGAGAAGTATTTTTTAAAAGAACAAAAAAAAATGTATTATTGACTATATTTGCTTGCTATTATTTTTTTACTATTTTTGTGATAGGCGTTTATTTTGAATTCACAGCTACTGATAATAAAAATATTTCGTTTCCCTCCTTTTTCATCTTTTCAACATTCTATTAAAAGCATAATAAATTTAGTTGAAGCATATTTTCATTTTGAATTTTGTTTTTCTTTTA
>AUXL01000179.1:0-15810 GCA_000482185.1 Angomonas desouzai | reverse complement strand
CCTTCTTGACCCGCTTCAGCATCGGTTGCGGCTGGTCGTTTTCCTCCTCCACCGCCGACTCCACACGGGCGCGTTTATTTTTTCTCTTTTCCAAATACTGATCCCGATCCTTCTCTAAACGGCGGAGGTGATCCACGTACTTTTGACGCTTTACACGGTGTTTCTTTGCCATGTTTAAAAATGAAAGCTAACTTTACTTAACAGGAGAGGGAAAATAAAGGAGAAAGTTAAGCAGCAAATTTTTAAAAACGCAAATAACCAAGTAACGATCGACGGTATTTCGCACTGTAAGAATCCTCATTTTTTATTTTTCTTGTAGATTTTGGTTTATCTTGATACTAGTTTTTTTTTTTTTTATAGTTATTTTACATCATTCATCAGGGTACACAATACAAAAGAGAGGATATCCATTTACCGGAAGAATTCCTCTCCCACATCCTTGGCCGCCTCCTCCGCCTCTCTCTTCTTTCTCACCGACTCCGGTTCCTTCTTTTCTACATGAGACCGTTTTAGCACTGGCTTACCCGTCTGCTTCTTGACAGGGGCGTTAGAGCGCTCGAGTGCCCGGCGGACCTTCTCCTCCTGCTGGGCGGCTTGCTGAATCATGTGCTCATGTCTGGCCTCCCTTCGCCGCTCCTTATCGCTGTTCTTCATGACTTGCATGATGATCTGGTCCGGGACCGCGCGGTCGGAGTCGGCGATGTAGCGGTGATACTCTTCTAATTTGTTTTCAATAATGGTTAGCATTTCGACGGAGCCAATGTTCTGGCCAGAGTCGGTTTCCTCCGCGTGATGCGCTGCTGCCGTCGTCTCCAACTTTTTCTTTTCTGTGGTGGAAGCGGACTTTTTGCTAGACGTCTTTGTCGGTGCCTTTTTGGCAGTGGATTCCTTCGTGGTGGGTGGGGCCTTTGCGGCCTTCCCGGCCCCCTCCCCGGCCTCCCGAGCGGTGTTCTTCGCCGCCATGCTGCTCTTGATAGCGGTGTCCCCTGCCGTGAGGGTGCGGAAGATGTAAGCGATCTTTTCTTCGATTTTCGCCTTGAACACCTCTGGTGACATGGAGGCCACCGCGGCCACCTCCTTCCCTTTTCCAGAGGGGTCGCTCTCCCCCGTCGCGCTTTGGTTCATCTCCATCTGATCCTGCTTCTCTTCTAGTTGGGCTAATTTCTGCTGGGCTGTTTTGATCTTCCCCGAAAGGGCATCCATCTGTGACTGTCGCTGGTGCACCATGGTTTGCATCTCCGTCTTCTCGGTCATGTACTCCATCGCCACCTGCTCCAGTTCCTCCTCCAACTCTTGACAATTTTGAATCAAGAAGAGATTGCTCTCCTCCACGCTAATGAACACCTCTAGCAAGTCATCCACGGAGCTAAAGTAGGAGGGGATACGGCTGGGGTCGTAGTTAGAGTTAACGAGCTGCCGCGCCTTTTCGGGGGACATGGCAGTGACTTCTGCTATAATGTCCTTCTCCGCCTGATCCACCTTCTCCTGCGCCTCCTTTTCCATCGTCTCGTGCAAAATTTCTATTTGCTTCTCCAGCGGGAGCGTCACCTCCTCCTCCTTGGGGGAGGTAATCTTCTTTGCCGGTCTGGCGTGGTAAGGGGCGTTTTTCTTGTCTGCAGGGCCGCTCGCTTCTTCCTTTTCCGCCGCCTCCTTCTGGCGCTGCTGTTCGGTGAGCTCCTCCACCTTCTTGACGAACTGCTGCTCTGTCTCCATAAGAATCTCTGCCGTTTTATCGGCAATTTTCAAGTCAATCAACAGATCTGAAAACCACTTTGGCTTGGTCAGATCGTCTAAGAATTTCTTATAATAGAGGCAGTTCTCGATCTGTGACTCGGTCTTTTTGATTTCTAACTCGATACGAGAAATGCGGGCGGATATTTTCTTTATTTCTACCGTCTTTTCCATCTTGGCGCGGGTTTCGTCGTCGGCCTTCCGCACCGCCACATCCTGCTCCAAATTACTCATTTTGAGAAAGTTGTTGAACTTCTCCCGCGTGCTCTCTAGCTGGTCCTGTTGCTGTCGCAGCTTCTTCTCTGCCCGGTCAGCCTCCTCCTCCAACTTTCGGATTTCCTTCTTTTTCGCCGCCAGCGACATGCGCACCAGACCCACCTCCCTCTTCCGCTCAATGTACTGGTCCGTCGTCAGGGTCTCGTTCATTTCTATCCCATCCAACGTCCCCCCCAGCCCGTCCGCCCCCACCGTCCGTGTCCCGGTCTTGGACTGCAGCGCCTTCTTCTCCTCCGCCATCTCCGCGTCATCGCGACGGATCTCGTCCAACAGAGCTTTGGAGGAGAAGTAAGGCGGGAGGGGGTCCTTGCCGCTTTTGTTCCCGTCCCCTTCAAAATGAAAAGGATTGTCACCCATTTGTGATTTGTGAAGAAGAATACGTTTGTCTTGTTACCTTTTCTTTTATTTCAGACGTTAATGTGCGTCTTCTTTATTTTCTATTATTGTTTTTGAGACTAGTCGAATTTTGAGGTTAGAGAACAAACAAAAAAAGAGGGGAGAAGAGTTGTAAAAACCGTCACTACCAGCAACAAATTGAAAACGTGAAAAATAAAACAGATGAAAAATAATAATAAAAAAAAGTTATATACTGTATACGGCGGGTATAGATTCGCAAAAATGAGTACAATGACGTGATCACCTACATTTAGTTCCTGACTCCCCCTTCTCCTTTGCTGTCATCTAACTTTCTGGCTGTTCTAACATATGACGGTGTGATCGCCACAAAGAGAGGGAAAGGAAAGAACAAAAATGGAAAGGGTAAAGATACGAAAAAAAAAAAAAAAAAGAGTAGCAATTATCCTCAATTTAGTAAAAAGGGATTCTCATTTTTATATTGTTGTTTATTTATATCTTAAATGAATAAAGAAGCACGGTGTCGACAGCGATAACTAAACAAGTGATAAATACAAAGGAAAAGTGTGGTTTCTTCGTTTCATTAATCCGCGTTGGGGGGCGGTGGCGGCATCGCTTGGCGCTGAGGAGCCACCGGCACGGGTTGGGACCGCTGCTGAGGAGGGGGCGCCTGTCGCTGCTGCTGCTGTGGTAGGTGCTCCTGTTGCTTGCGTACTTCGTAGTCGGCAGAGTCAAAAAACTGCTTCTCCTGCGGGGCCTTGAGGCCACGGAGACGAGGGTCCTTCTTCTTGGGCATGTTCACGCCAGGCGGGGGAGGGTTCGACATGGCTGAATCAAAAATACAAAATAAGAGGTGTTCGATGAGTACTAAAGCGAGAAGTAAAGAAAGAAAAAAAAAGGCGTAAATATGAGTGAGATTGGAAGTAGGTTAAAAAAATAATTTTCTGTGGTGTATAGCGAACCTTAATAGGAAAGCAGAGATGAGGGAGAGAAAGGGATAGTAAGATTAGCAATAATAATAAAGTAGACTGGCCACAATACAAGAACAAAGCAACAACACACACAACAAAAAAAAAAAATTACAGCATTTGACCAAAGTCCAATAATTTACAACTGTCTCCTTTCTTAATTCCTTTTTCCTTCATTCGATACGTTACGAGTTTCCAGAAATTCCTTCATTACAGGGGGACAGAGAACCGCAAGCGTTTCAAAAATCTTTTTCTTTTCCGGGGAGCAGGTCAGCGGAAGGGAGTCTATAGGCACCCACTTCACAGACTGGAACTCCTGCGGCACTCTCATCTCCTTTGGTGGCACCACCACCACCTTTTCAATCAAGGAGGAAGGCATAAAAAACATCACCATTCGCTGCTGCTGTCCGATATAACCAAATCGACGCAAATTCGCGTTGGGGGCTAATTCGTATCGAAAGAAGGAGAGATCATTCTGAGGGGGCGATAGTTCCGTGACAAAGGTCAAGTCCTCGGGAGGAATACCAATCTCCTCTTCAATTTCCCTTTGAGCGGCTACCACAATGTCGGGATCCTTCTTTTCAATGCCTCCCTGAACAAATTGGTAATAGTCACTCCGTATCCGTCGGCAGCCCAGCACCTCTGCGGATTCATTAAACAAGATCACACAAACGTTATTTCTATACATAGTTTTCACTGTGTGGGTTCCCTAGTAAGTGAGAAAAGATAAAAAGGGGGTGGAAGGGAAGAAAAAATTAGTAAAGTTATTCATTTTCACTCGGCAAATACAGTAGTGGATGGGAACCTCCTTTTAAGTTCGAAAAAAAAAAAAAAATGATTATGTATTGGGGGCACAATATTCACAAAACAAAAAGAGACCTATTCATGCTTTCATCTATAAATCTTCTCTGTCCGTACTGTTTCCTCCTTCCTCCGCTTTCCTCCTTTCCTCTTCCGCCTTTTCCTGCTCTTCCTTTTCCTTTCTCTTCTCCTCTCTCTCCTGACGGAGCTTGTCAAAAATTTTCCATCGCTTCTGATCCCGCTCTATATCCTTGATCAGCTCGCCGTTGTGGTTGGAACAGAGATTGGTGACCGGCTCCGGCAGTCTCTCGTCGAGTACCTTGGCCCCCTCCGCCTCCTTGGGGGAGTTAAAGTACGTGTCGAGGGGCAAGCCACAGAGCTTGCTCTCCACCTGCCACACATAGTCCGCATGGCGGATGAGCTCCTCAATCTCGTCCTCGAACTCTGAGATGAGGGAGGCGCACATGATGGCGGGGGCGCGGTCACCGAGGTACTTGAGCTTTTGATTCTCCGAGGTGGAGTAGAGGGGCGCGATGGGGGTCATAGCGAGGGGCATGGTGGTGTTGATGAAGAAGGAGGGGGAGCCGGGTGGATAGGGCTCCCTTTCCTTGATGGAGTTACGGGCGACACCGTGGATGAACTCGCGATTGTACAGTATATGATAGTTTCGGGCCTTGTTTTCGGGGTTCAATCTCAGCTTGTACTGGGCGTAGTTTCTTGGATCACATATCTTCTCCAGCACCTCCGCGACAAACACATCACTCCCCTTAAAACGCTGTCGGGTGAGTTTGTTCTCCTTGTCCAGACGGTGGGAGGTGAGGTAGGCACCCGGGCCCTCCTTGAGAGAGCGGTTAATCTCGGACCCAATCGCATCCGCCACGCGAATGCACGCGGAGCACTCTAGATGGGAGTAGCCATCCGGGTGAATTTGTTGGAGAGCGTGAAGGGAAGAGGCAGACAGGAGTACAAGGACACAGAAAAGAAGAGTGATCTTCATTGAATAGATTTAAAATTTAATGGTATTTTTTTGTTGTGGCTAAAATCAATAAATAAATAAAATAAAAACAGTGGATTAAAAGGAAGAAGAAGGTAGGAAGATGAGAGAAGAGTTTTAGGTGCGTACATCAACACATCAGGGGCGTGCTGAAGCAGAAAGGCCAAAGCCAGTCAAGTTTATTTACAATAGTCGGGCGTTGATATCTGGTGGTGAAAACAATTTAGAATTGTTTCATGTGCATAAAAAAAGGAAAAGAGTAAGATTAGAAATGAGAAAAACAGGCTGTTTTCAAAAATAAAATAAAAAAGGGGATCAGGGAGTGGGTAAAATTACCTAAAAAGGGTAATTTAAAAAAACAAAAGAGGGTAAAACTAATTGCCTTACAAAAAAAAAAAAAAAAAACAATACTGTTGATCAAAACAGCAGCGCGGCGACGGCGGCGGCAACGGCGACAATGGCGGTGCGGCTGGTTGGCAGGCGGGAGCCGTCACGGCAATTCACCAGGGTGCGTTGGCAGTCATTGGGCTTTGTGTCCAGTGTGTCCATCATGAACTCATCGTTCTCACAATAAGAGCAATCAGTTTCGTCATGAGCGTCACACGAGCCACAGTCCTTCACAGGGCACTTCTTGCACTCCGCCACACCCCCAAAGTTATAGTCTGTGAAGCAACCGGTGCAGGTGGTGGTATCACCGGACTTGGTGCATTGTGCGCATCCCTCTCCGTTCTTGCAAAGTTCGCAGGCTTTGGTATCGCTGTCCCAGTAACGGCGCCAGTCACAGGTCGTACACACAGCGGGATCCGCCCCGTCACATACTCTGCAGTTCGCCGCCGTGCACTTCACACATTTCCCTTCAGCAGTCTTGCCGTAGCCGTCCTCACATTGCAAGCATTTGGTGTAGTCATCGTCGCACTCCTCGCAGTTCTTCTCGCAAGCCACGCACGCCGTCTGGTCCGCATTTAATCCGAATTTCCACTCACAGCTGGTACACTTTGAGGTGTCGGCTGAAGAGCAGTGACAGGTGGAGCTCTTACAAGGGAGGCACTTCAGAGGGTTGCTCGGATCCTGAGCATAGCCAACCTTACAGGTGCACTTATCTTTGCTGTCAAAATACTCGCAGCCCTCGGGGAGCTGGACGCAGGTGGTGTAGTCATCTCCAATGTAGTCATACCCATCGTCACACCGAAAGCACAGCACGCTGTTATCGTCGTGGTATTGGTAGGCGTTTTTGCAGTGTGCGGGGCAGGTTTGGCCGCTGGCGGTGAGGAGAACGACAGAAGCAGTCGCCACACCAGCCATGCGAAGACGGGAGAGTGAAATCATGGGAGTGTTAAAGGGGTTAAGATAGATAAAAGGCAAAAGGGTTAAAAAAAAAACTATAGAAAAAAAAGGGGGAGAAACAGAAAGCGTACAACATGCAGGCGTGGCAGAGGTATCCATTACACTATAATTCTTGATATCTTTTCCACTCCGATATTATTATTTTTTTCGATACATTGACTTCAAGCATGTACATCGATATTCTCTACTAAACAGGTACCATTGGAGGGTCCTACATAACACGAAACTCATTTGCCGGTGGTAGCATTCATAGTGCTATTTTTTCCTCCCTCCGCCTCGTACATTTGGCCTTCATGAATAAACAACCAAATATTCTCGTCCGCAATAGGCCCCCCCTTCTTTCGAGACGCATACGCCGTAATCGTTCCCGCGCCCACCTCAAACTGATTGCCAAAGTCATTCAGAAAGGTATCCTTCGTACTACCGAGAGGAGCGTTCGTCATCACGTGGCGCACCAGGAGGAGGTCATCCGCCTTGACCGGGGTGTCTCGCATATCTTCGCGATAGTCCGGGGACAAAAAGTCCACCGTCCACACCGCGCCCGGACTGCCGCCGTCGGGGGAGTAGTACACATTCTGTAGCTTCCCGGTCACCTTGGAGCAGCTCGAGGGGGTTTTGTGCTCGGAGAAGAGGGAGAGAGGGTCTGGGATGAGCTCAGGAACGGTCATGATGTAGAACGGCTGGCCGTAGTGCACAATATCCAGTTCATCCTGCGGGATAGGAAAGGCGTCCGTGGCGGAGACAGGGCCAGGGGCGAGGATGACGGTGTTGCGACGCTGGGCCTCATTGGCAGGGGAGGTGGAGCAGGTGACCTGCCACCCGGTCGAGGAGCGCACCTTATCGTCAAGGTCCACGCTGAGGAACCCCAACGTCCCCGCATTCTGCAGCATCACAGGGGTGTAAAAGTGCAGATAGCCGTCGGACGGCACGGGCGAGAGGAGGTAGGGGGCGGTGTGATGCTTTACCTTGCTGACCATATTCCTCACCGCGGTGGCGGCGTCGACTTGAGTGCCGTCCACGCCCTGAATCATACGCTTACGGTCACGGTCGTAGGCCTCCTCTTCATACCAGTTGCCGAGCAACGCTTTTCTAGGCATTTTAGAGGAAAAAAACAACTTTCAGAGGGGAATAAAGAAAAGAGAAAAAAAAAATGTATTTGATGTTAAGACGGTACAGGCATTGTGTCCAGACAAAACAAAAAGGGGGGGGATCAAAAACAAAGAAAAAAAAAATGACAAAAATGGCAACGGTTTACATTTATATTTTTAAATCTGCTCATCACTCCATTGATCCGTGTCGAAATCATTTACACCGCACGTTGCTTCCCAAACATTTTATTAATGTACGTAATATTAGTAACGGTGAGAATAATGATAAGGAACACCTCCACTGCGGCAAAGAACATCACACGTGTGTTCGCCACCTCCGTCGTCTTCCGTCCTCTCTTCTCACGGGTGGTTAAGTAGTCCTGCACCTCATGGATTTGATCCGCCACACGGCGAATCCGTTCCGCCGCGGCCTTCACCGGTAGCTCCGTACTCTTCTTCTTGGAGGCGTCTACCAGGGCGATGGGGGAGACGGTGACGGAGATGACCTTGGACTTGTAAGGGCTCTTTTCTAGATTGCGGAAGCAGAATTGGTACTTTCCGGCTTCCGTGGTGGTTTTGAAGTACACTCTATTCTCTGGTTCGTTCTGGGAGAGCCACAGCCCTCTTCCGGCGGGGGAGTGGATGCTCACCTCCAGGCCGGGTTCCGTGATGCCCACCTTGACAATATAATACAAGAGGACAGCCTCATCCTTTTTCAACTGTTCCCCAATGCAGACCTGTTTATCCCCGGAGGCGAGGATGCTGATCGTGTCCTCCCCCGCGTAGACGGAGAGAACCATCAAAAGGGTCAACAAAAGGACACGTAAAGCCGTCATGTGTGACTTTCCTTTATAGGAAGAAAGGAATGGGAAAAAAAATACTATTAGCTAAAAGAGCTTTCGTGATAGGGGAAGGAAAGAGAGTTGAAAAGTAAATCGAGATAGACCTAAAGACAATGGCACATTTTCTTTTGGAATACATTACAATATTATTTTTTATTTTATTTTCAACATGACAAAAGGGGGCACAACAATAAAAAAAGGAAAACGGAAACCCCCCACTTCGTTACTATTTTATTTTCATCTTTTCTTCGCCAAAGCGCTCACACCGCCCGCTTGGAGCTGAACATGCGTTTAATATAAAGCACACCAACGACGCACATCATCGCCTCTACGAAGATCTCTAGAATCGCGAACACCACGACTCTCGTGTTGGCGACCTCTGCGGTGTCACGGTAGCGCACATCTCGGAAGGAGATGTACTCCTGAATAGTGTTCACGTCGTGAATGGTGCTGATGATACGATTTGAAATCTCCAACATGCGTTGATCATCCGACTTTTTTCTATTATCCCCTTTCCCAAAGTCTCGCAGAATCGCCAGGGAGACTACTTTGGGCGTCACCCGACTCATTTCGTTCTTGAGGCAGAAGGCAAGAATTTCTTTTTTCTCCGACTTGAAAAACAGTTTGTTCTCGTCGTCCAGTTCGGAGCTGAAGAGCACACGGCCGTCCTGGCCCAAAATCTCCGTCGTCAGATCCCTCTCTCCCCCGTGCAGGACTAAGTAGTAAAAGGTATACCGCGTCCCCACATCGGCGTTTTCATAGAAGCACTCCTTCTTACCGGCGGCTACTTCTATCGTTACACTGGCGCGGGCAGAGGCGGGGAGCACAAAGGCGGCTAAGAGCAACGCACACGCACAGAGAAGAGTCGTTTTCGAGGTAAAATGGCGCGGCATGAGATGAATGATGGATGTATTCAAAAGTAAATTTATATGGAGAGGCGAGCTTTACAACTAGAGTTCGTTAATACTATTACGATACTTTTACAAAAAAAAAAAAATAAGAGCGAGGAAAGACAAATGAAATATTGAGAACTTCAGCAAAAGAAACGGCGATAACGCACACCCAAATAAATTAGTGAGAAAAAAGCGCAGTGGAACTTGAATGCAGAACAGATCTGTGAAAACTGTTTTTATTGTACATTGTTTGAAGAAACTTTCCTTTCTTCATTTAATTTTTTAACGAGCATCATTATTTACAGGGCAATACATGTGTGTGTGTGTATATGTCACAAAAGGAAAAACAAAAAAAGCCGTTTCGTTATTTCTTTGTCCTTTCCAAGAACTGGATGAGCCGCTGGATACTATTCCGTACCCTTTTCCGCTCCATCATCTCCTCCTCCGACTCCTCCTCCACCGGTGCCTCGGTGAGGGACTCCTCGTCCTTCAAGTGCTGTCGGTCATCCGCCAAGGACACCACAGCACTCTGCAATAGTAACAGAAGTCGCTCCTGTGCGGTGCCCTCCAGCGTCACACCCTCGCTCACCACACTCACACTACGGTCCGCGGAGCTCATATAATCCAGTCCAAAGAGGCCGTGGTCCAGCGGCGTACCCACCGTCAGTCTCGAGGCGTTACTCTTCTGTCGACCAGAGTGAGAGCTGCCAACCAGCAGTCGGTCTCCTCCCTCGATGGAGAGAGAGGCACCGAGGGGGCGTACGACGGTGGAGATGCTGTTCGTGCGGTTGTTCAGAAACTGTTCTCGCTGCTGTTCCCGTCGGGTCGCCTCCTCCGTCCGCTTCGCCCGCTCCCGGTAGGGGTTCCCCCACGTGGTGGCAGAGCTGGCGTCCTCCTCCTCCGCGGCCTCGGTGACCCCGTTGGGATGGCGCAGTCCGTTGTTATAGGCCTTTAGGTACTGGGAGAGATAGGAGACATTTTGGTGGGTTCTGGGGTGGGGGGTCGCGGAGGTGGAGGGGAGGTGGGTGGAGGTGACGGAGGGCCGCGCGCGGGTCGACTGTGGTGCCTTGGTGGACTGAATCATGCTTACCGGGGAGGCCGCACCCAACGGATCCTCCATTGACTCCCTCGGCTGAGGGTCTTTGAATGGGTACGCACTGAGGCTGTTCTCCTCATCGCCAATCGTGAAGACATTGATCAGATGCGGCGCCCGTGGGGCATCGGACTGGGAGGGAATCTCCGCCAGATGGTCCTCCTTGGACGCGAGCTGTCGCAAGCTCTCCGCGTTGAGCTCCGCCACACTAGACGTCCTCCGGGCGAGAAATAACTGTTCCCACAAAAAGTAGCGTCTTCTCAGGTTGAACAGTTTTGTTTTCAGTCCGTTTCGAAGTTCCTCCGCGTCTTTTTCCTTTTGCTTCTCTACTGTAAGACTCTCTTTTAGGTGCAAGAACTGTTCCCGAAGCAGCGTCACCTCGGAAGAACCGCTGTCGAGAAGCGCCTTTTGTCCTGTCTCAAAGTGCCTCAGATGGCTCATCAGCACTTCGTAGCAGACTTTAGCGTAAGAGACATTGTCACACAGGGCACGAAGGGGGGCGCTAATCGAGGCGGCCTCCTCCTTTGTTTTGAAGGTGGCCGTCACGCAAATCACATCGGTGGCCTGTTCCATGGTGGCGATGCTTTGCGTCAGATACTCCAGCGTCGTACCGAGCGCGGCGCTAGTGAAGGTGGCTGGTGGCTCCGGGGGGAGATGCCCCCTCGCTTCCGCTTTGCCAAAGAGGGCATCAAATGCCTTACGGAGTTCCTGTGCAGAGGCCTGCGTGGTGTTGGTACTGGCGTTGGCCGCCTCCACCGCCTCCTTTCGGCGGTAGAAGGAATTTCTTGTGCTAAGCGGTTTCGCTTGACTTTGCTTAATCTTTTGTTCTTCCTCTGCTTCGTCCAGCTCTGCCAGGGAGCGCTGATAGCTTCTTAGTTTTTGCATCTTTTTGATCTTTTCCTGGGCATCGAGTCCAAGCGCGTCTCCCTCGTCCCCCTCCGCCTGAACACTAAACCCCTCGGTCACGCCGTAGTCCTCCTTATGAGGGGAGTGTTCATCCTCGTCGCTACTTTTACCGCTCTTTCGGGAGATATTCGTCTGTAGCTCCGAAACCAGATGGTCCGCCCCCTCTGTCCCTCGCAAGAGCTGATTCCGTTCCTCCATATCAGCCATCTCCTCCGCTCGTCGTTTCATCACTTTGGATAACTCATTCGCCCGTTGCACTAACTTTCGCTTTGTCGTGTAACTCTCTAGTAAGTCGTTCGACTGCTCCTGCACCCGCTGCGACCGCTCCGCCTGCTCTCTTTTGATGCGGAGGAGATTAGCCTCAGAGGGGCCGTCGCGGCGGCTGACGGAGCCCAGGGACCGCCCCAACGTACTCGGCGCCATACTCGTTTCGTTTACGTGCGTCACGTCCTGACGATCACTAAAGAGATCATTAAAGACACCAATATCGGCCTTTTGCTCTACATGAGTGGGGGCGACAAGGGTGTTTTCATTTCGGCGTGATACCTTGAAACTAGCATTCCTCGACACCGCATTGCTTTTTGGCTTGGGTGACATCACGTCTTGTTTTTTGACCCCATTTAACCCCGCACTGTTGAGGCTATAATTGCTAGGAGAGGGGGCGCTTTCTAAGTTGCTCTTGGAGAGGTCGGAGAAGGTCTGCATGGAGAGCGTCCCACGGTGAGGACGGGACTCCTTTTTGACTTTTGGAGAGCCATTCACACTCATTTTTTGTGTGCCCTAATCTGTACTACTTCTATAAAGAAAAGAAAAACCTGTTTTTCTATCATGTGAAGAATAGGGAGGCGGGGATAGAGGGTGCATAACAGGGAGAAACAGAAAAATGAAAACAAATAGATTAACCTCGAATTAATATAATACACCGAAAAACTAGCGAGAATATCATCATATGTAAAAAAAAAACGGGAAGGCGTTCCACCTTCACTCCCTCTAGTTACCAGAACTGGTGGTCTGATTGGGTGTTTCCATTTGCTGTTGGCTAAAGTAAGGGTTATAATGGGAGGGGCGCAGCTGCGACACCACGGAGGGGTCCTTCAGCTCCCCCATCCGCTGCGCCTTGACTTCTTCTACCTTGACACGTAAATTTTTGGTGGAAATACGATTCCAGACGGTAATGGTAATCATAAAGAGACCACCCCAGAAATAAATCTTCCCCGCGGAAAGACGCATGGTGGGGGGGTAGTTGGAATAAAAACTAATTATTCTAAAAGGAAGAACAATAAGAGGGAAAAATGGGACAATGAGGTGGGAAAATAAAAAGGGATGGTTACGTCGCATCCACCCCAATGCATGTGACACAAAACAAAAAGACAAACATTCGGTTTCGGATTAATTATCGATATTGTTGTTGTTACACCCAGACACGCCCCCACACCATCAGCTGACGTTAATAACGTTGTCAGCAATGCGAAGGAGTCGCTGGTCATGGGAGGAAATCACTACCGTCTTCTTATACTCATCCCGCAGCAAACGGATGGTTTCGATGAGCGCGTCCACCGCCACCACATCCAAACCCGTAGTCGGCTCGTCAAATAGTAAAAGGGCGCTGTCATCACAATGGGCGAAGAGACGGGCTAGGCAGATGCGCTGTAATTGGCCCCCGCTATACGGTGGTTTATCGGTATTGTCGATCCGTTCTTGAAACGGGTCCTTTACAAACTTCTCGCATCCCCCCTTTTCGATGGCCTCCTCCACCTTGTCTACCCACTCCGGGGGTGGGACAGACCCCTTCTCCCCCTCCACCGTCTCTCTCAGCAGAATATTATCCGCAACGGTGCCAAAGAAGACGGCGTGTTGTTGCTCTAGCAGCATCGCACCTTTTAAAGTACGTACGCGGCCGGCATGGGGCTGTAGGATGCCGGCGAGAAGGCGCAGTACGGTACTCTTCCCGCATCCACTGGGTCCGAATATCACCGTAATGGCTCTCTGCGGCATCGTCAGAGAGAAAGACTGAATTCCTTTCGTCTTGGTGGAAACGGCGCCGTGCTCCTTCGAGGCGGTGAGGTCAGAGTGGGAGGAGAGATACCGCTCGAGGAAGGGTGGGGCGGAGGGGTACGAGAAGGAAACCTTTTCCAACTCCAAGCACTGCTCCGTGTCTCCTTCGGCAATCTCGCACACCTCAGCAGTCGTTGTCGCCGCGTCGACATCACCGCTGTACCAGTTTAGCAGTTGGTACAATATGTCGGTACTACGAACCGTAGACCGCAGTCGGTTGGTTTCATCCGAGAGAGAACTAAGACGGTTAATGAAGGCGTTCATCATGAAAAAGTACAACCCAATATCCCTCAGACCGATAGAGCCGTTGCGGTGGAGCACATTAACAAACACCACAAAAACGACAAAAATAAGACTGGTCGCCCCGGATGAAATGGCGGCGTACCCGTGTATACTAAAGTTCAAGTCGGTGTTAATCTCCTTCACCTGGCACAGCAGCTCCCTCAGTCGTTTCTGAATAAACTCGCGGCATCGAAACACATAAATGGTCTCACTTCTGCGGATGGCATTGGTCATGAGCGCGTGGGCGATGGTTTGTTTCTGCGACAGATACGACTCTTTTCGATGGTGTGACCGCCCCGACACAAACCGAATCAGTAGCACCACACACAGCAGCGCCAGAATGGCACTGGTGAGCTTCCAGGAAACGGAAATGAGTCCTAGTAGTAGAGCGATGCAGGAAAAAAAAAGCACTAACACATCCGTCAGCAGACGGGCCATGGAGTCCCCGCAGGTAGCGGCGTTGGTGGCGATAAGATCGGAGAGCACGGTGGGGTCGAGCACTAGAATGCGCTCCCGGTGCACCGCCGAAAGCACCGCCCCTACTCCGTAGTTGATGATATCGTTCTTGATGCGAATCGCAACGTGGTAGGCTAGCAAGTGCCCCACTAGAGAAGTGCAGTGATAGGCCACGATAGCGGCGGCGAGAGACAGTGCATGGCCTAATAGTTCTGTGTTTTCCTCCGATAAGGGCTCCCCCTGCCAGAGAAAGGAGAGCGAGTGCAACAGTGGCTGACAGACGGAGAGAAGCCAACGACTCAGAGAGGCGGCAAAGGGGATGGAAGAGGGTTTCTTCATGGGCACTTTCTCCTCGCTGGACTGAAACGTAATGAGCTTCTCCGCAAAGATGGGAACCGCGAAGGTGCACCCCGTCGCCGCACAGATCACCACTGCAGTGGTCATTATGAGGTAGAGATGGGGAAGACTAAAGTGGAGTAAAAATTGAGTGGCACTTCGAAACATGACGGCTAGAAAACTAAATAAAAAAGAGTAATGTAGAAGGCTTCTGCTGCTGTATGGGGAAATTACGGAGAAAAGAGAAAGACGGAGCAGAAAGTAGTAAAACAAAAGGGAGAGAATTCCATTCACCCGCAAAAGTAGCCGGAGAAAGGTATATAAACAAAATCAAATCAACATCAGACATGAAGTACCTTTTATGGCAACGACGATAAAGGGTTACGCGCAATAAAAAAAAAAAAAAATGGAAGCCGCTCAATAAAAATTAACAGGAAAAGGGAAGAATTAGAATTATTTCATTTTCTCCCGAATTTTGGTGGAACTGATAATACCCGAAGAGGATTGAACAAAAGGGATCAAGACCGGTTCCAAAGGGGAAAGAGAGTTCTTGGCGCGTAGTTCATTGATGATGGGAAGGCTACTTTGCGTTTCGGGGGAAAGTACAATTGCCTTAACCTCCGCGATGGTGTCCGTTCCACCACTCACATCCACAATCACGTCAATTTCCAGTTCCACATCTTTTCGGATTTCTCTCAGAAACGCATGAACAGCAGACTTACGCGCCTCCACCGGCTGGATCGACTCTGCGAATTTCTTCTTTTGCAGCAAGGCCTCCCCTGTTACCCCCACCCGCAGTTTCTCCGTCGCGTGCAGCACCGCCGTCGTCAGAAGTAGCTTGTGTCCAGAGTGCAGGTGGTCAAAGGTGCCACCAACCGCCACGTAGGAATAAAAGGGAGAGAAACCGCTCTCCTTCTCCAGAAACGCCTTATCCACGAATACAGGGCCGGATGGGGCGACGGAGGCCACCGGGATCACATCCACCGTGATGTCGGGGTGGTTCTGCAGGGCGGTATTGTACAGCAACGACGCCTGATCGAGAAATTCCTGCCGACTCTTTCCCTTGAGCTCTAAAAGGACTTGGACCGGGTCACACGACGGTTTCTCTTGAAGGGATTGTAAATACTCCTGGAGCGCCTTCGCGTTCGCCTCCGCGGCGGAGGCCACCGTAAGCTGCAGAGTACGGGCCAGTGACTGCATTCGGTATAGAATTGTCAAAACGTTGCTAAGATATTTACTTCACTAATAAAGATAGGAATTGAATGCCTCCAAATGGTTGGAAACGAAATGAAAAAAAAAAAAGAAAAAGTGAGAGTGCGGGGAGGGGTAGTGAGCCATAAGAAACAGGGATATTAGAATACGTGGAAGAGAAAAAAAATAAAGAACAATAT
>AUXL01000178.1:0-15816 GCA_000482185.1 Angomonas desouzai | reverse complement strand
TCTCTTTTTTTAATTGTTATTATTGTTTAAACGCGTGTTCGCATCCATTTCTACATAAAGAGAGAGAAGAGCGATTCACTACATCAGATAAACAGTAATAATAATCATCGTTAAAAGAAAAAAAAAAGTAAAGCTAATCGATAGGTAGCACTAAATATATTTCCCTTTTTATTAGTATTTTTATTCCCCTAAAAAAAAAAAATAAGGAATAAAAGAAAAATAAATAATAAGACCATGTCCTCCAAAAAGTCTGGATCTAAAAAAAAGAGTGGTTCCGGCTCGAAACCAACCCGGAAGAACAGTACCCGCAGCAGCGGCAGTACCGGCTCTAAGCGGAGTAGTAGCTCCAAGCGCAGCGGCACCTCGAAGCGCAGTACAGGCAACAAGAGCGGTGGAGATAAGAAAAACCCCGATCAAAATGCCAATCCCTATGGCAGTTTCTACGGCAACGGTGGCGCTGCGAATAACAACAACAATGGTAGCGCGATGAATATGTATGGGTCGCAGATGGGGATGGGTGGGGGCAGCTTCATGGGACCGGGGTCGCTTTACGGCATGGGCGGAGGCAACTCCGGGGCGGGGAATGGCGGCGGCGGTTACGGCAGCTTTATGGGCTACGACGGCCTCTCCCGAAATGGTAGCTTCATGGGAGGGGCGGGTGGGAGCAGCATGAACGGTGGGTTCAACAGCTTCCGCAACGGCGACACAGGGGGCTTCGACGGCAACGTCTCTAGCGGTAACTTGCTGAATGGGTTTGCGATGGGCGGTGGCTCCTTCTACGGCGGTAACATGGACATGATGCAGAACGGCAGTTTCTACGGCGGCGGTCCGCCAGTGAACACCACCGCGAATGGCTTCACCACCTCCATCGCTCCTCCCTCCATGCTGACGCTCAACGGCCGCAACGGTTTTGTGCGGTCGCAGGCGGCGATAGATATGATGAACCAACAGCGCCGGCTGAGCATGCGGGAGGAAGACGACGAGGACGACGTGGTGGAGGAGGGACAGGTCGCTGCGCTGGGCCGCAAGAACTCGGTCTCCAACCTCACCCGCAAGAACAGTGCTGGGGACAAGAGGACGGGTATGTACTTCAAGAACAAGGAGGCGCAGAACACCGAGTACAAGAAGGACGGAGAGGAGGGCATGCGGCGCAAGGGAGGCGGTCCGGACCCCACGCTGGACAACCCCATCCGCACCCTTCTCTACCTCGAGCGAGGTACCTCGCTGGATGTGGACGGCAACACGCTGCGCATGGAGCTGCCAGGGGAGTCGGAGGTCACCAAGTTCGACTTTACCTACATCAACAAGACGCTGCAGTTCGAGGCGGAGGATCTGTTTGAGCTGGACGACCCCAATATGGAGGAGATCAAGCGACACGCGACGTGCGGGTGCAACAGCGGTCTCTTCATGGCCGACGCGGGGGCGGACAGCTCCAAGCCCACCACATGGTTCAGCTGGAGCGTGCTCAAGCAGCTCATGCTTAACGTCTACACTAGCAAGAACGATAAGGCCAAGCTCACGGTGTCGGTGGCGCTGTTGCAGGAGGACAAGGTGTGCGACCTTTTGCTGGAGCCGGACGATGAGGGCTACCTGGGTATGAAGATTCTCGAGGTGGGGGAGAACCCAATGTTTGGAAAGGCGGCGATGGGAATGACGTACATTGGCGTCGACACGGTAGACGAGTTCAACGACACCCTCGACGAGGCCCTCGCCACCGCGGAGCTGTTTCACTCCAAGAAGGGTGGCGGCCCGGACAGTGAATATGGTATCATTCACGTCATGATTGTGTCCAAGCTGGTGCGTTACTCTGCCTCACAGGACGCGACGGATGTGGTTTGCAACTCTCTCTTTGTGACCGGCGTCGGCGATGGCATCGTTCACTACAATCGTATCCTCGACAAGAACCCCGCCGAGCCCCGCGCGCTCTTCCAGTTCGTCATGTATCGTAGTGTACTGAGTAACTTCCTCATGATGATCCCCTCCTCCGTGCTCAAGACGGTCCGGAAGGGCAACAACTCCACCATCTCCCCCTACATCACCCTACTGAAGCGCTACACCACCATCAAGACCCGCAAGCCCAACGTGCGCAGTGCCATCAGCTTCAAGAACAGCGCCAAGGCGGGGGTGGAGAAGCTCAACAAGGATATCAAGGAGTGCACAGAGAACCGGAAGCGGTTCAGTCTAGCGAGGGCGAGGGACAAGCAGCAGATGATGCTGACCGACATAGAACGGCTATTAGACGACCCTCAGAACGTTGTCCCTTGTTGTTACCTATAAAAAAAGGAGGTGTACCCCCGATCGCTGGACACCACCAAAGCAACAAGGGAAAACGATAAAAATAAAAAATTTCAAAACATATATATACCCCCCACAAGCGCATTCGCACAGAGCAAAAGAGAAAAACCGAAAATCAAAAAGAAAAAAAAAAGAAAGATGGTAGTGTCTATCTAACGGTTCTTTTTTTTATTGTTTTTATTGGTTTCTTTTTCTTCCTCCGTGTCATTTTTATCAGCCCCTATGGGGGCCCACACCACAGGCTCACCCCTCCACTCTCCCCTGGAACGAAAACAAATAAGAGAAAAGCGACAGGACGGACTTGGCGTCACTTACAAGTAGGGGAATTCAACAACAAATAATGGGCATCATCATCGTTGTATAATACTAATACTAATAATAATAATAATAATAACACAAGGAAATGGATATCGGGGAGTTCAAGGGAGGGAATTTGTATCATATGGGCTTCTTTCTTTTCCTCCACCCCCCTATTCATCTTTCCGCTTGTTATTGTGGTGGTGGATATCCCATGAAGTGCGCTTATTCAGACGTCTTTGGAAAATAAACGGAATTTTTTTACTTTTTCGTTTTCGAAAATTATTTTTGGCGAATGTTTTTTTCTCTTGGATTTTCCATGTAAATAAGCACATACAATCGAATGTATATATCTATATAAATATATTTTGTCGTTGTTTTTTTCCTTTCCCCCCTTCTTTGATTTATATAATACTAGAAACACGTGTAGTGCGGGTTAGTGGTGGCGGTGGTCTCTCTCCGAGGCGAAGGGGGGAAACCGTCCCGTTCGAGAAGGGGTAGAAAATTAAAAAATATAAATACAGGTATATATATATAAAGATAAATCTACCTCCTTCTCTCCTTCGTGTTTTGTCCGCATGATCGTGTGTGTGTTTTTGGTTGATGTTGTTGTTGCTGTATTAGTCGAACTACCTCCGTTATTTTTTATTTTCTTTTTCATGCTTTCTTTTTCTTTTTTCCTCCTTTAATCACCATCATTATTTTCTTTTTCTCAAATGCCCATAACTCTAAATTCTAATATTAATTTTTTGAAAGGAGCCCCTTGTCTGTTGTTGACCTCTATCTTTCCCCCTTCGAAGGAAGCTGACACCCTACCCCTCTTCTTCCCTTCCTCTCTTTCTCTGTAGTAAATAAGTAAAGAATATTTTCCCATTTCTTTATATCTGAAACGTCTTTTTTTTTTTAAAGTCTTTATTGATTTTTCTTTTTTATATTTCATTTATATATATTTTTGAATTTTTTTTTTTCTTTCTCCTCCCTCCTCCCTCCGTTATCATTTACCATCACCATAACAGCGTCATCTGCGTACAAAACACAAAACCCTTTTACGTTTCCTTCATTGTGTCCACTGTGGTTTACTACAGATAGGCATTGCGTATTCTAGGGTCGATTTCGCTCCTTTTCTATATTGGTGATTCATCCCTCGCAGTATCTCGAGAGAAAGGGAAAAAATAATAACAGCCGCCATTAGTACATACACAACGTCCATCATGCAGCCCGCTGCCAACTACACGGTTCCCTATCTGGTGCACCCCAACGGGCACCCCATGGGCGCCGTCGCCCCCACTCCTCCCCGCGCCTACTCCATTCCGGATCAATCCGAGAACAGCTCTGCCCCCGCCGCGGCGAGGCGGGCCGCGGGAGCGAGGGACAGCGTCTCTGACGACTCCCGCAACTCCAAGAAACGCTCCTCTAGTCTCCCCCGCATCGAGCAGGCAAACAAGAATGCCTCAAAGATCGCTGGGGGTCAGAACCCCAACGGGGCAAAAGGGAAAGGAAAGGAGAAGGAGGTCAAGGACAAGAAGGCCGGTCACCGCCGACCCCCGCAGCGCCGCGACGAAAGGGGAAATGTTGTGAAACAAAAAATCTCCACCGTCAACTCCTTCCGGGGTATCTTTTCTGGTAACTCCTTTGCCGGCAGCAATGAGATCGACTCCGACGAAGACTACAGCTCCGAGGGCAGCCCCGGTCGCGCGCTAAATAATAAGAGAACCAGTGCTGGCTCCATGGACATTCACACCCCAAAGAAAAAGGACCTCAACAGCACCTACAACAGCATGCGCTCCGCCAAACGTGGCACCTCCCGCAATGACTCGGATAGTTTGAGTGATTCCTCTAGCAGTAACGGTGAGCAAGGAGGCCCCTACATGGGCGGTGTGGTCCCCAACACTCTCTTTTACGACATGTTCAGGCGGCAGCAGGAGCAGCAACAGCAGCTCGCTCAGCTATACATGAACGAAGTGAACACGGGGGCCTTGTACAATAACAACAACATCAACCCCGCTTATATGAACGGCAACGGCTTCTACAACGCCCCCGCGGATAACGGAGGCGGCGCACTTGACTCTGGACACGGTAGAACGTTTAGTTTCGAAAGCTTTAGCAGTCTGTTCGACGCTGGAAAGGATCAGGGCGGGGCAGAGGGCAGCAATTACCAGGGCAACGGCCCCGCTGGCTATAATAGTAATGCAAACTTCAGTTTCTTTGGCCAAACCGGCGGATTTGATATTACGAATGAATACCGAAAGCTCTATGGTGCCGGCACCGGGGGCCCCAACAGCCCCCCGAACGCTACCAGAAACATGCAAACCCCCTCCATTGCCGGCGAGGGCAATCGTACCAGTCTGTACGGATACTCCGGTCTGGGCGACCAGGCGAGCCGCTACTCCTACATGTCCGCCGCTGGCAACTACAGCTTCGGAGGGGGGTACCAGGGCAACTCCATGATGGGGGGGCCGGTGGCGAGCGCTTACGGTAACGGAGAGGCGAATGGATCCGCCATGTTTCAGTTTCCCCAATCCACCAGCAACTACGCAATCAACCCTCCCGGCCAGGACAGTTCCACCGCGGAAAAGTACCAACGAATTCAGGAACGGAATCAACAGCTGATGATGACCCAACCCCGACCCCCCAGCGCCGTGTACGGCAGGGAACCCCACCCCCCCAAGGCCTCCGCGCTCTGTGTGGAGCCCTCCCAGCCGGACGTGGAAAGAGCCGACAACATCAGTCTAGTGAAACGGTTGGCGAAGCACCGAAAGGAGCGAAACAAACAGCTAGTGAGGGAAACGATGGCCACCGCGAAAAAACTGGAAGAGCCCGAAGGCCCCCCTGGACAAAAGAAGGTGCCAGTTCAGTCACCAAAGAAGGAGAAGGTGCAAAAGGTAGAAAAGGAAGAAAAAGTGGAGAAGGTCGAGAAAGTGGAGAAGGTGGAAAAGGAAACCAAAGAGGATAATATTAGCGCCAGTTCAGGGCAGACGGAGAAGAGGGGAGCGCCGCCGACGTTCACCGTCAACCGTAACATCACCGCCGCGAACCACACCAACGAGCGACAGGAGGACTTCCTCTCCCGACGGAATAGTAAAGGCAAGAGCTCCGCCATGCGCGGCGAGGACCCCACCGAGGACTTTGGCAATTTGAGCCGAAAGGACTCTCTGCTGGCGAATCGTTCCAAGAAACAAGCAGATGCCAACGGCGACAACGTCTCCAACGCCAGCGAAAGAGAGAAGAGGGTGGGAATGTACTTTAAGGCCAACACTAGTCTACACGATGTGCGTGACTTTATTAATGATGTGGAGCTCAACCAGAGCAGTGGCAGCATCTCCTACCGACAGTCCTCCGACCCAGAGATCAAGAGCAAGAAGGGACTGCGACTGATGAAGGAACAGCAGCAACTCAACAACACCATCAAGACCCTGCTCATCGTCGACCCCTCCATCATGGCGATGGGGAACCACTTGGATATCTCAGCCGACGCAAACGGCGCCGCAGACAAGAACAGCTGCGTCCTGCGCATCTCCAAGCCCGCCCATGAAAGCTCCAGACACCTCTCCGGCAGTACCTACACCTACACCAGTACCGGCAGCATGACCGGCGACCCCGGCTACTTTGAGGGTCGATGCACGGAGGTGCTGCGGGGGGTACCGCTCGCTCAGAGCGCCACAACAGACTTTATGCAGAGTCAGATAGTCCAGGACGCCCGCAATGTGTTTGTCTATGGCTGCAACACCTCTCTCCTTCTGGCCGATATGAACGCCTCGCACTTCAGCTTCCAGAGCGGCCCCAATCGCCCCCAAGACCCCCTCGTCCTCCCCAGCCGATGGCCCAGCTGGAACATCCTCAAGCAGCTCATGAAGAACGCCTTCGAGGGCTTCTCCAAGATTTTCTTCGAGCTCACCCTCTCCGTCAGTCTGCTGCAGGACGACCAGGTGCTCGACCTCCTCTCCGCCACCGGACTAGAGAGCGACGAGGACGACTTTAAGACCCTTCAGGTGTCCGAGAGCCCGCTCTTTGGCTATGTCCCGGAGGGCATGCTCTACGTGGGAGCAGATAACTTTGAGGAATACGTCTCCCTCGTTGAGATGGCGCTCGAGCGCGCCGATGTTCACTACAAACGCAACGCGCATCAGACGGTCGTCGGGGAGAGGGAGCATGGGATTATTCTAGTACTGAGTGTCCTGAAGCAGGTGAAACCCTCCAACACCAACACCAACACCGACCACACCGAGGTCAGGGAGTATGTAAAGGAGTGCAGGAGCAAGGGCATCCCGCTCGACCTCTCTCCCCCCCGCGGGGATGCCTCCCCGGACAAGAAGAGCTTCGGCAAGGACTATGACTTGGTCGTTTCCTCCTTGTTTGTGAGCGGTCTCGGCGACGGCATCGCCCACTACACCCGTATCCTCGACAAGAACCCCGCCGAGCCCCGCGCGCTCTTCCAGTTCGTCCTCTACCGTAGTGTGCACAGCAATGCCATCTTCACTCTCTACGACACCCCCAACGGTCCGCGCCGCTCCGACCCCGAGTCTACCGAGTTCAAAAACTGCCTCAAGGAGATCTACGCCACCGTCACCACGGTCAACCGATTCAGCGAGGTGCGCCTGCGGAAGCCGTGGAGGGGGAATGTGCGGGTCTTTGTGGGAAATGCCAAGAAGAAGCTGAAGGGGATGCAGGACACTATTGGCACCGTCGCCGCTGGGAAGCAAAAGATTAAACAAGTCCAGTTCATGGAGCGGTTAGAGCTCATGACCATCGACGCGGAGGAGTTGCTCAAGAATAGTATCAACACTCCCCTAAAGACCTATCTACTCCATACCCAGTAAACAACAACAAACAAAAAAAAAAGGAATACAAAGGAAAATTACAACAAAATACTAAATATTTTCTCCTATCTATTTATACCTCTTCCCTTCACCATGCTAACAACGGGAGAATCCATTTATATAAGTAACCATCTACAGTCTTTTTTTGTTTTGTTTTTTCTAAGACTTAATTTTATTTTATTTTTTCTCTCCCTCGGTTATTTTTCAATGTTGGCGTTGTACAGAAGGAAAGGTTAAAAAACGATGTATTTTTCATTAAAGCGGATATGTGCTTAATTTTTCCTTTTCCTTTTCTTTGTAACATTAAATCTGATGTAATAGGAGCACAAACAATGTATATGTATATAAAGCTGATTATTCTTATTATTGTTGTTGTCGTTGTCGTTGCATTCATTCATTGTTGAGAAGCTATATCAAACTTTTTTTTTTCTGATAATTTAAAAAAAAAAAACATATTTTTATAGCTACATGTATACATATCGAAATCATTCCTTGCGGTTCATTTGTTTGTTTATAATGAGGTATATGTTTCCTGCTTACTCCATTTTCACTGAATAGCAGCTTTCCTCTTTCTCATTATTCTTTTTTTTTTTTTGTTTGTTTTTTTGAAATGCCACTGGTAAGAAATTAATCACAAAACAACAGCAACAATACTTTCTCTGTATACATACATATAGAAAATTTTATTTCCTCTATTTCACCCGCCCCTATGGCCTCTAGCGCGTTCATCAACAATCACCAGGCCGACCTCGACCACCTGAACCTCACCCTAGAGCTGGACAAGCCTGCCTACTTCCCCGGTGAAACCCTCGCCGGCCGTCTGCACGTCGTCAGCCGCTCCGACACCATTGAGTCGGTCCAGTCAATTCAGGTCATCATACAGGGAAGGGAGATCGCCACGCGACAGCTGCCCCCCACCGAGGAGGAGCAGAGCGAGCTGCACGGGGACAACGCCCTCAATGAAGCCTTGCAGAAGCTCTCCGACCCCGACGCCGTCTCCAACACCTATGTCCACCTGGAGCAAGTCCTCACGGTGTGGAAGAGCGATGGAGGGGCGCCGCTGAAGAAGGGAGAGCACCTGCACCCTTTTCAGCTCGCCCTCCCACCCCACCTGCCCCCTTCTTTTTACGTCGACAACCAGAGCGAGGGCGCGACCCCCAGCGCGGATGGGGGGTCGGTGTCGGTGACGATGGTGTACACTGTGACCGCCAAGATCAACTTTGTGCTCTCCTACACCGAGTCCACCCTGGCCCGACTGAAGCAAAAGAAGGAGGCCGCCGGTGAGGAGGAGTCCCCCGCCGCCGTCGCCAACCATCACCGCTCCCACAACAGCGCTGAGACGTCGGTGCCCTTCATCGTCATTGCCCTCTGCCCAGAGGACCAGCACGAGGAGAGCCGCTCCATCCCCACTGTCCACTATCTCAGCGACAGCAGCAGCGGCGGCGACGCAGCGGGAGGCGGGGGCGCGGACGGCGCCAAGGCGGTGGAGAACAAGGGCGGATTCTGCTGTGGAGGAGGGGGCAAGGCCTCGCAGGCGGAGGCGGGCGGCACCGGAAGTGGAAACACCATCACTGGAGGGAACAGCAGAGGCGACAGCAAGGAAGATGTAAAACTGTTGCTGTTCCCCTACATCATTCTCTTTGAGGAGGAGCTGCTAGACCGACTGGGCCAGTACGAGCGCGCCAACACCAACTTTAGTGTCCCCACCAGCAGTGTGAGTCCGAGTAGGGTGAACGAGAATGACAGAAGTTTCCAGAGCCTTCACAACTCGCACAACACCAACCTCAGCGCCGACTCGGGGAAAGGCAAGAAGGACGATGCCCCTAGCCCCACCAGCAGCGGCGGGAACCACAACACCCACCCCCTCGAGAACCCACTTCTCCTCCCCCCTGAGATTCACAATAGTAATATCCGTATGATTGTCAAGAACAACTACCACAATTCCAAGATGCTGCTTAGTAAGGTGATGTTCCGGCTAAAGCAGGTGGTGGAGATCGAGGTCCCGCAGCACCAGCCCAGCCACAACCGCGGCGCTCCTGTCAACGTCGACCGCTACCCCTCGGTGAAGGTGGAGACGGAAAAGATTATTCTGGAAAAGAAGTTTGAGCCCCAAGGCGCCATCCTCGGCGGTCGTAGCGGCACGTTTGACGTTCAAAACTTGTTTCAGTCGATCAACGACAAGAGCGGTAAAAAGTCTAATTTGCTCATGAACCAGCTCCGTTACTATCAGACCGCCCTCCTCCCCTCGCTCGACCCCAGCGAGAAGGGCGCCCTCACCAAATCTATCACGGCTGACGCACTGACCAAGAAGGAGGGAAAGAAACTCATCCCGACGATGCAGACCAAGTACGTGAACAGTAAGGTAAACCTAGAAATTGAACTGTTTTACTACGACGAAAAGAAGAAGCGGGAGTATATGAAATTCTTGCAAAAGAAAAATGTGCTCTGCATCGCCACCTCCACCGACTACTTTGTGTTCTCTGAGAAGAAGACGGGGACCGGTGGTGGGGCGGCTAACGGCAACAAACGAGGAGAGGACTATGTCCCCGTCGTCAAGCGAGTCCCGGCCCAGTACTTGGATGTCTTCATGTACCCTGAAAAGTAATACAACAACAGCAATAATAATAATAATAATAATAATAAAAGATAAACGCCCCACGTCGAACGGTCTCTGTTCTCCATTTGATGTAGATAAATTGGATGCATATTTGTGATTTCAAAAAAAAAAAAAAATAGTGCATAAAAACGGAGACTGTTCGGCGTGCGTGTGTGTGTTGACTACCGTCATGGAGTGAACGCTTGCTGTTTTATTATGCATCTTTATTTTAAATGTTGATGTAGTATTTTATTATAATTATTATATTTTATTTATGTATTCCGCGCCACTATTAATTAAAAAAAAAAAAAATCACAGTCATCATCGCTTCCCCCCTTCCCCATTCGGTGAGAGGGAGGGCAAGCCAGCACGCATTCCTTGTTCAGTAAATATTTTTGATAAAAATTAAACAATATACTTTTTATATGCTAAACTATAGAAACAAAAAAAATATATTACTTATGTTTTCCAAAAGAAAAGAAAATGTGTATCTAGTACTCCTTTTCGATTTCACTATGGCATTCTCCGTTGTAACTATAAATTCTTCTCTCTCTTTCTCTTTCCATTATCAAAGCACGAAACCATAATAGCAGTAGGGAAAGATGGAAAAGGTTAGGAAACGGCGGCAAAACAGTTATTCTCTCCACACACCCCAGAGCTCCAACGGAGCCCTTGACACCTCCATCGCCCTGCGACGGGAGTACGACCAACGAGGAAGGCATCTCTGCCGTCTTGCACACCAGGTGCTCTCCCATCACGTCCCCTTCCGCCCCCCCTCCCGCCGAGAGTGGGAGGACGATCAAGCGCTGCTGCAGGGCGAGCGACATCATAGGAAGACCCGACGGTACCGCCTGCCCATGCTCTACGGCGTGGTGGATCCTCTCGATCAGCGGGGCTCCACCCACCTCCCTGAGAGAGCCCTCCATGAAGGGGTGAATCTGGTCGAGTTGGTGTGTGGCACGGTGCTGCGACAGGTACTGTCCGAGACACTCCTACGGTGTCGCCACCAAAACAGTCAGCACTACGAGGAGAGGAACGATACGAGGGTGATGGATCGTATTCCGTTCATTTCACTTCTCTTGACATGGCTGTCGTCGGTCTATAAAGGATTTCTGTCTGAGGCCTCTCTGTGCGGTGGTGAGGGAGCGGGGGGCGGCTCCCTCCGACGTCTCGCGGTGCTGCTGTGGTACCCCTTTTATGAGCAGAGACAGGAGCTGTGGCAGGACCTGGTGGAGCTGGACACCTTGATGCACAAGAAGGTCCAACCCCCAGGGCGTGTGAAGGCGCCCCTACCGGGGGACACTAACGATAACAATAGTATCTTACAAAGGTTTCGATTTCATCTGATTCGTTTTTTTGTGTTCTACACCATGTTGGTGGCGTGGAGAAAAAAAGAGTGTGTAGCGAATTCCATCTGCA
The DNA here is from genome assembly GCA_000482185.1 of Angomonas desouzai. Lineage (NCBI taxonomy): Eukaryota > Euglenozoa > Kinetoplastea > Trypanosomatida > Trypanosomatidae > Angomonas > Angomonas desouzai. The sequence goes on along the minus strand of AUXL01000178.1, from coordinate 4,392 downwards.
TTCCGTTACAGCTAAAGATGAGCGACGCCCTGAGGGTCGAAATACACACCTTCCTCTGCCACACTTTTTTGCGAGAGGAGGGAAAGCCCGGCGGGGGCATTCGCCCCAATTGTTATGTGAATTTGCTATTTCTGCTAGGCAGCGCGGAATATTGGACCTCAAAGAAGGAGCGACAGAGCACCCCGTCAAAGCACAATAGGGTCTCCCTACACCGGTCGTGTGCGCTCCCCCTGCTGTCCTCCCTCAAGGAGTTGTTCTACTACTTTAACTTCTCCCCCCTGGTGGGCCCCCCGCCCGCCTACCGCCCCCCTGTCCACCACCCCCTTCCCAACAAGATTCTGCTCTTTCACTACTACTACTACAAACAAAAGGCAACACGAGGCGGTATCTCCTCCCTTCTTCACTCTGGTAGTGATCCCTCCCAATCAACGGACCAGGAGGAGAACGGCCTCCGCGCCGTGCTAGAGGTCGAGACTCAACTCATACACACCCTCCACGCGGTCTGTCAGACGTACCCCGAGGAGGTGCTCCGTTGCTTCTTCTCCGCGGAGGACACCACCACCTCTCCCGTCGTCTGTTTTGTGTCCTGGTACAAGTACCACGCCTCTCTGTATCTCTCCGATGTAGTCCCTTTCGACGCCCCACGAGGGAGGGAGATACTGCACTGCTTTGCTCTTATCACAGACTGTTTTATTCAGTTATTGACCCATGAAAAGCGCTGCGGGGCGTCCTTCTTCGACGGCGACCACGGCTCCGCGAACGGAACCGCTCTGTTGCTCTTTTTCCTTCTCCTAGACGATTTGGAATTCATGCACGTGCTGCTGCGAACCGCTACCAAGTGCAGCCTGCACTACACCCTCGCTGACCCCCCTCACGCCGAGCCCATCGTTGCCCTTTCCTTCCACCTTCTACAACTACTCTCGGTGGACTACCTCCGCCTCATGACCCAGCCCTTGCTGTGCCACTCCTGCAGTGACCCGGAAGCCAACGGTGGTGACCAACACAATCGGAGGAACAACAACGCATTGGTGAAGAACAGTTATGTGTTGCTCAACTACTTCAAGCGACAACAAAAGAGTGTGATTCCCTCCATCATGGATGGGCTTTCGGGGGAGAACTACCGGGTGCGAATAAAGCAGCTGCAGACCCCGCCGCAGAGCAATGCCAACACTGAGGAAGGAGGAGAGAATGAAAAAGAAGTGCAACGATTGGAGATGGAAAGTGGCCGTGTCAAGGAAAGGTGTTTACTGTTATTAGAGGATCTCGTAAGGCTTTTGCTCGTCCCACACGACTACTACAACGACACCTTGACCGCCCCCGCGGCCTCCCCTGGCAAGGACGCCAAAGTGGAAGCGGTAATAGACGAGATTGTTTTATTCCCCTCCAGTGCTCGACCACCCGCAGACGACGACGCCCTCTCCTCCCCTGGTAGCAGAGGGGGACAGGGCAGGCGGGGCTCTGGCAAGACGCCGAAGTTGGACAATAAGGCCAACAATCAGCACTACAAGACAAAGGGGGCGGTGGCGGACTCCACCGACACCACCGCTACGGATAGGGCTGGCGCCTCCTCCCCCACCATCATCACCCCCAACCAAGGCGCCCTGCACTCGCCCTCCCTCAGCGTCAAACTCTCCCTTCTCGCCGTCCTAGTGGAGAGCCCAAAGTTCCTCCCCACACTGCAGTCGCAGCTGCAGTCCGTCCTGGTGGCCTTCGCCCGCCCCGACAGCCCTCCTGCTACGGATGCCCTTTCCTACGCCGCCGTCCGCGCCCTCTTCTCCCTCCTCTCTTTGATGGCCCCCTATGGGGTGTACTACCACGCGACCACCAAGGACGTCCCCACCTACCGCAACCCTAACCACCTCTACAACGAAATCGCGCACTTCAGGGACTACCGCTACCTCTACCCACAGGTGTATCAGGCGCTGATGGTGCCGCTCCTCCAGCATGTGTGGGGGAATCAAGGGAAGCTGTTTGGGGAGCTGGGTAAGTTGATGCTGTCCCGGTGGCAGCGGGAGAGGGAGAAGAGTCCAGAGGGGGCGGAGGTACCAAAAAAAGGCACCGGTGCGATGGGGTTCACGGAAATGATCGCCCACTCCCCCTCGGCCCTGGACGAGCTGTTTGACCTGTCACTAGTGACCCTGTACCATGTGATGAAGCACCACTACTGCTTCTTTGTGGAGGAGTTTAGCCTCTGCGGGGTGGCGGCGCGGGATGAGGACTTCCGGTCCAAGCTGACCGAGGTGCGCACGTATCTGTTGAATAGTCTCTTTATGGTGGCGGACAAGACGCTGCTCATCTCGCTCTACGACCACTTTTATAGTCACTCCAAGGACGAGGAATCGCCGCTGAGGGAGGGGGGCCGGTGCCACAGTGCACCACCCCACTACAGCAGCAGAACGAGAGCGAAGCGCCTCAAGTCTGTGATCAAGTACATGACCAAATTCACCCAGTATCATCAACAGCGAGAGGAAGAGGAGGCGGAGGTGCCTATTATATCTGCCAGCTCCATCCGTCGCAATCCCAATAACTCGAGGAACAACTCCACCTCTTGAGGCGCTAAAGAAGAAGGGGAAGAAGAATCTAATTGCAACTGCTGTTTTATTATTATTATTTTTATCAAATGTTTTTTACTTTCTTTTTGTCAGTTTTTATTCATACGGTTACCTTCTTTTTCTGTACACTTGCACATCACTATATGCCATGATTTTTGCACATTCATACCTCATTCATCAAACAAAAACATCAACACCTCGAACAAAGAAAAGAAAAAAAAAATGATAATACTGTGAAAACAAGTACCTTTTCTTTGAAATAATAAAATTTAAATGAATTTCTCTTTCCCCCCTCATTTTAATCTTTACATGTTTTCTAACAATAGACACCCCCAAACGCGGAAACGTATGTCAAATGTCTTTTGAAGAGGAATCCGATTCCTCTCTTCGTCGTGAGTGGTGCGCCGTGAGGCAAAGAGCGATGAGGACGTCCCTGTGGGAAGGATACTATGACACGGAAAAACGTCAACTGGTCGACATTGTGGGGTTCTACAACGACTGCTGTCGGCGGGGAGAGAGGGATCTCTGTCCGCTCCTTCTGGTGGAGGACCAACGGCGGGTGTTGAAGCTGCCAAAGGACCTCTCCAAGCAGCTGGCCGACCCCTATTTGGAGAACTTTTTTACCCTAGTGCTGGCCCATCTGCGCTGGATAGAGTCGGTGGAGTGGGTGGGCGAGGCGGAGCTCTTCCTGCTCCACCAACAGCACCGTCTCTCCCTCCACACACTGCAAGAGCTCCTTCGTCTACCTACGCGGAGTTATCTCCGTCTCCCCGAAAACCTCATCGCCACTCTCCCCGGTCACACCCGCGCCTTCTTTGAGTGTGTGCCACCCCTCCTCCCCGGTGTCATGCTCCACGGCCCCCTGTGGGTTTGTCACAGCTACCTCTGGCACCGCTTCGGCGGCCTCTCCCTCCCCCAGCTCCGCCGCGCCCTCCGGCCCTATCACGGCATGGACAGCGGGGAGTCGCTCGCGTGCATCTACCGCCTCACCACACCAGAGGTCGCCCTCCTCCTCCACCTCGATCTCCCCCTCACCGACTACCTCTCCACCGTCCTGCCTTTGATGCCTCGGGTCACCTGGGTCTACCTCCGAGACACCGTCATACACACCCTCTCCTGGTGCGCCGCCGTCCCTCTCCCGTCCATTGAGGTCATTGACCTCGCCGGGTGTGGGGAGGTGATGCACTGCGAGGGACTGCTGCAACTGCCAGGCCTCAAGGCGGTGCTGTATGACGAGCGCACCCACTCCTCCCTTCAGCGGGTGCGACCAGCGCTGGAGGAGAGGGGCGTCCGGGTGGGCATCGGGGGCTTTAACTAAGGGGTGAGAGTGACGCTGCTGTTAATATTGACTTTTTTCTTTTTCTTTGCGTGGAGCGGTCCAGCACGACCAATTAAAAAAAAAAAAGACTGTTGTCTTCACAACGGCCTTCTTGATCATTGCTTTTGAACGATTTCCTTTTCACTTTTGTTGTTTATTTTTTGATATCTCCATCACTGAAAGGCGTAATTCATCATGTAAAACAGTGTTATTATTATTTCCTCCACTTTTCCTTTTTACATTTTTAACACCATTCTAGGAACGTTTTGTATCCATCCCTCTAATGGACACAGAGACCAGGAAACAAAGGTACTACACCGGAGTGACGAACCGAAGCATCAAAGGGGGAGAGGCGCCGGACGGTACCATCTCCAGGGAGGAGAGGGGGGAGGAAGGCTATTACAACTTGACCCACTACTACGGCACCGCGTCGCAGCGGGAGGGGGGCGAGACGGGAGAGAGCCCCGACACCGTCCGTGATAACAGCAGTCGCCGCACGCAGGGCCGGCCCCACACCATTCT
>AUXL01000177.1:0-15867 GCA_000482185.1 Angomonas desouzai | reverse complement strand
AGCCAATATACCCATCATGATGCCGTCAATCACCATGCGCATGCGGTACCGCGAGAGGACCCCTACAAAACCTAGTGGCACCGCCACCTCACAGACGTTGATCTGCGGGTCGCAGGCTTGTCCTTGCGTGCTTTCCGTATCCTCCGCCATGCGCTTCACCCAGGAGGTAGAGTCGATGGGGTCAGGACAGGAGAGAAGGTAATCCATCTCGCTTAATAATTTGTCAATACGAAGGGGAGGAAGGCGCTGCTTACTGTAGGCCTCTGACACCGGTCGGGGGGTCATCCTCGTCACAGCGCTATCGTCTTCTTCATCCTCTTCCTCGTCCTCCCCCTCTGCGTCTTGTTTCGTCTCTTTTGACGCTTCCTTGGCGCTGCTAGAAGGGGGAGTAGGGTTCACTATGTCGTGCGTGTTCTGCGGTGCCAGGACGACGGTAGAAGTGTCCAGTCGGCTGGCGTGCATGATGTGATCCTCTTTCTTCTGAATCTCATCGCGGAGGGAGCGAAGGAATAAGTGGCGCTGCTCTAATGGGGCGGCAGCGAGGATCGACTTCGCCTCCACCGCCGCCTGCAGTTCCCCCTGCAAGTTGCCGAACGCGCTGAAAAGAAAGCGGCACCGTCGCAGCATTTGTCGTTAGTGTTTTTGTTTTGTTTGTTTTGAATGGTATAGTATTGTTTTGTTATCGTTGTTGTTGTTGGTATTGTTTTCTACGTTAAAAGGAAAAAATGTATTATCGCCCAAAGGAGAAAAAACAGTTGAGCTTATAGAAGGAAATGAAGGGGAAAGAAGAGGATAGTACACACATAGTAAAAGGGACAGTTGAAGTAAAATCGGTCGGTACATCTCACAATTTCAGAAGTGGCACAGATACTTATATTAATAAGAATTAGAAAAATCGGCGACTTTAGAATGAAAAGAACACAGTGCAACTTTTATTTAAAAAACAGAAAGGAGGGTTCGTTAAAGGCGACGTTATGAAATACAGGAGATAGAAAAAAAAAACGAATGCTCCCATCCTCTAGTCCTTTTTCTTTGCCTGTGCTCCCTTCTCCTTCTCCCCTTCCGTCACCGCCGCCGCCGTGGGCTTCAGGTACTCCTCTCGTGCCAGTAACAAGGAGTGGAACTGCGTGAACCCTCCCAGAGCGGTGCCCAAAGCATAGAGCGCCGTCGTCACGCCGCTGGCATTGCACGTACGGCAAATATTCACCACAAGGCCCAACTCCCCACAGTGAATCAAAAAGGCGGCGGCCAATATGATCTCCATCACCACATACCGTTTGAAGAGATACATCCCCAACATGAAGAAGTGATCGGCGATGCTTTCCTCAAAAAAGAAGCACGCTTGGTAGGCCAGTTCATAGAAACTTCGCTTCACGGAGTCTTCAGGAGATTCCAGAAACCGCTCGTGGAGACGGCGGAGGTAGTCGGGGACGAGAATGTGGGTGTAATCGTCGTTGGGGGTGGCGATCAGCATAATGTAGATGAACAGCAGAAAGAAGAAGGCGGTGGGATAGAGGGTGACGTGCGGTGCCTTGTACTGGATACGCTTGATCGTGTCTTTGGCGGGCATGGGTGTTATTATCCTGTATAATAAAAATTTCCTAAAATATTGGAGAAAGCAAGAAAACAAATTATGGTGAAAGTAAAGAAAACAGTACTATGGCTCAATATTGAATCAGCAAACAAAGATAAACCCAAAACAAAAAAAGTTAAACGACTTAGAACACGTCTTAATTCGCAAGGGTGAGGGACCACAGATCGATTTTCTTCTCATAGAAGGAGCAGGACGCGACGACGGCGGTGGTGTTGGTCTCCTCTCTATCTACCGACACGACCGCCGTGTCGTAGACCAGGCACTCCTCGGTGAGCAGAGGTAGCGTGTGGTCCGCTTCCTTATCCTCTTCCTCCCTCGTGAAGTAGAGGCAGTCTCCAAACACAGCGTCCGCATCTGCCTTGATGTCGTACCGTAGGGCAGCTGGCCCTCGCTGCATGAGAGGAAGCAACAGCACATCCGACGGGCCCACGGTACCCCAGGCGGTAGCGGTGCCATTCACGCTACTCCGGCACCGCCACACACCCCCTCCGAGGGCAGCGGTCTGGACGACCGGGCGGCGGGGGGCCCGTCTGTCGACTAGGGAGAGGGTCTCATCGTAGGAGCCGACGAGCAGATACGGGGACACACCCTCCCCCTCTTGTACAGGGGTGATGGAGGTCACACCCGCCTCAAACCGCATCTTGCCCGTCACAGCCTCCGTTCTCGTGTCATAGTACTTGAGTAGACCGTCATCCCCGCCCGTGCATACCTGGTCTGGCTCTCCGGTGGCCGCGGAGCACCAGGCGTCGTACTCGTGTCCCTCTAGTACCGCCGTGACTTCCTTCCTCTCCATGTCATACAGCACCACAGAGCCGGTGTGCGCCGTACACAGCAGCACACTTCCGCCACAAGGGGTAGCACTGGTCAGCATCTCCTCCTGGATAGAAGGGAAGCTCTGTTGCTCCTCTAGCGTCTCTCTGTCGAGAAGGCGCACGCTACCGTCGGTGCCGCAGCACAGCAGACTATCCTTGTACCACGTCAAGTCAAACACACCAGGGACAGTCCCTCCCTCTTTGGTCACCGCCGCCGTCCACCGTCCCTCCTCTCCTCCCCGGTGGTGTCGGGTGAGGCAGCCTTGGTAGGTGGCCGACTCCCCCTCCCCCTTCGCCGGCGTGTGAAGGTAGCAGGCAGAGTAGAAGGAGAGAGAATCTGCGGTCTTTAGGGGAGTGGGGGACGGTAGCAGACAGTTGCAGGGGAGGGGGCTGGCATGGCTATCGAGGTGTGAAACAAGCATGCTAAATTCTAAAGAGGGATATGAAGGGGAGAAAAACGTGTAAAGAAAGGGCAAGAAAACAGAAAAGAAGTCGAGAAACGAGAAAAATAAACAAATACATTCAAATAAAAATCACATATTTTCACTCTATAAATATATATATCGGAAAGCTTTCAATGAAAAAAAAAAAATCTAATTATCGTGAAGTGTTGAATTGCTTTATGTATCTAAATTAAGAGAACCGTGTGAGAGCCACAAAGGGGTGATTTCAAAAAACTTAAAAATCGTCTATGTATGATGTGTGCTGATGTGCGTTCTCCTCGTGTGTTCTCAATTCTGGTTGGTCGAGTCCCCCAAAAGTGTTCTCTTGCGGGACATTTTATGGGCGCCGTAGGAGGCCGCTCGCATCTGCTCAACGCATTGAGCGCGTTCCACTCCTCGCCCTGCACCACCGTCTGAGAGGGGGCGCGGGAGACGGGGGTGGAGGCGGCCATCTGCTGCGGCTTGAGGCAGGGGCGGGTGGGGACGCTGCTAGTGCCGTGGTTAGAGACAAAGCTGCGCTGCGCCTTGGAGGGGAGGGGGGGCGGCTGGTGCGCATGAGGCTGCGCGCCTGCTCCTTCATATCACCCGTGCGGGAGGCACGTTCCTTGGCGAGCGTCTTCTCCGCCTCCGCCAGCTCGGCTTCTAGCTCCGCCACCTCCGCCTGTTGGCGCTTTCGCTGTTGCTTCTGTTGCAGCTGTAGCGTGTTCAGCTTGGTGCGCAGCGCGTGCTCCTCCTCCGCCCACTCCAGCGACTCCTTCTGCAGGAGGGCATCGTAGTCCTCCCGCTCGGCGAGCTCCTGCTCCGCGTCCTTGATCTCGTGCACCATAAAGTGCATGTTTTCGTACTCGTCTAACGTGCGGACATACACCTCCTCCACCTTTTCCTTCTCCTTCAGCGTGCGCTCGCAGGTCTCACCGAGCTCCTTCGCCTTGGCCTCCACTTCTTCTAATTCGCGCAGCAAGTCTTGTTTCTCCTTGGCAATACGGCTTTCGGCGGTCTTGTCCCGTTGCTTGATATTCTTGCGCTCCTTCATGACAGCGTCGATCTCTTCCTGGATGACGTTAATCTCTGTCTCCGCCTCCACCACACGGTCGCTCCACTGTTTGTATAGTTCTTCGGACATGTGAAAAGTGGTAATAAAATGTAATCTATAGGGAGAATGAAAAATAAATCACTAAAAGGAAAAAAAAAAAATCTACTGAGAGAGAAATGGAGAAAGGATACAAGTGATATCGAGAAGGAAAATGCAAGTAATACCACATAACAAAGCAAAAATACAGTTACATCTAATTATCATTTCTAATGTTGGGGGAATTATTTTCAGCTGCAGGAAGCATAAAACTGAAAAAAGCAGTCCGAGGCCGAGTGCTCAATAACGGCCTCCATCTCCTCCCTCACGTCCTTCATCTCACTGGACAGTTGCTGCACCAGTCTCACAATCTGTGACACCACCTCTTCCTTGCCATAGTGCTTTACATGACTAGGGAGAAGGAGAAAGCTGACATCATAAGGGATGAGTGGTCTCCTTCGTTGCAGAGGTGACAGCATGGGGGACTCGGTTAACAGCGTCTGAAACCGACGTTGCACGGCGGCCTGTAACGTAGAAGAGAGGTCTAACAGTCGCACCGCGGAGGGCGCAGCCGTCTCTTGAGGATTGGTCTGATCTATACTCTCCAAGTCGTGTCTCGTCAGAAACTGAAAGGAGCAGCGAGCGCTGTTGAAGGTGTACTCCACCGCGCAGAGGATGGACTCCTGGCGGGAGTAGAACCACTCCACACGGTACGCATCGCGGGATGAGAGAGAGGAGGAGGAGGCAGGGGTGGAGGAGTGAAGAAGAGAAGGGGCGGTGTGTCCTTCTACGAGAGGGATTTCGTAGGCACTGAGGGGAAGGATGTTGTTCTCCAAATAGAGCGCGGCGAGAAGATGCTCCCGTAGCGTCGCATAAAAATCCTTCACCTCCACCGGTCCCGTTGGCATTTCGTTTGTCATAGAGATAGTTTTTCTGTTCTTTTAATATATAATAAAAATTTTTTGTGAAAGGAAGAGGGGGGAAGAACAGCTATTGAAAGGAAAGAATAAAAACATTACTTTCGAAAGAAAACAAAAATACTTCTACTAAAATCAAAGAAAATACAACATTTAATGAGGGAACAAACTGTACAATAATAAATACAATACAAACTTTACATTATTTAATTTTTATCTAATGTTGTATAAAGACAAAGAAAGAAAAGTGATATTTGCTTTTGTTTGTTTTTTTCTAATAGTTCTCACCCTTTCTTTGTCTATATTCTTCTAGTAACTTCCGCTGGTAGGCCGACGCAGCGGCGGAGGAGTACTCGTACGGTCTCTTCTTGATATCACTGAGGCGCCGTTGGAGTTGAGGGGACTCCCCCTCTTTGGCGGTATTCCCTTCTAATAAAGTGACTCTACCCGTCGGGAGTGTACCACTAGTTTCAGGGGGTGCGTTAGCCTTGGGCGGTACGGCGCTGACCGGGGGAGGGGCCTCCTCCTGTTTTAGGGAGCGCATCTTTTTGTAAAGCAGCTCCTCGGTCTCGGCGGGGTTCGGTGGGGGAGGGGTGGCCGACTTGCTCTCCCTCTCCTCCGAGGAGGTGGGATGATAGGAGCCCGTCGTGGCGCTCTGCCCTCGGCCCTCCTTGCGCTCCCGGAAGCGCTCCACCTGCGCCAGGCGATAGGCCTCCCCGCTCGACAGCACGGGAGGGGCCTGCGAGGCGCTCCGCTTCTCCTCGGCGGGTTCGCTACTTTTCTGGTTGGGGTAGTGCACGGTGGGGGTCCGGCGGGTGACGGTGGAGGAGGCGGTGCGAGTGTTCATCTCGTCCGCAAAGTACTTGCCGAACTTTCGGCTGCTCTGTTCGTCGGAGAAGGTGGCGTACTGTGGTGGGGGAGAGGGCTCTTTTCTAATGTTGGACGGATAGTCCGAGGAGGCGGTCGGTTTGCGCTCGTTGGCGGCGGCGGGGTAGGGTCGGTGTTGCTCCTCCCGCTCATAGGGAAGCACTTCTTCTCTCGGGCTCACACTCGAGCTCGCGCCGTTCTGACGGCTGATCTGACGGACCTTGTCCAGCGCCGAGGCACGGGCGGCCTCCCTGCTCTCCTCCAGGGACTGCATCAGACTGCGGTTGCGGGGCTCTAGCTGCAGCGCCATTTCATAGTTCTCCGCCGCTTGGGGGTACTTCTGCATAATAAAGAACACATCCGCCTGACGGGCATACCCCTTGAACCAGTCGGGGCGCAGACTGGTGGCGTTCTCGGCGTCGTAGAGAGCTCGATCGTAAAGCTGGTCGCACTCCTCCGTCTTGCTTCGCACCTCGGGGTGCTGCTCACCGAGCTCCTCCATGCTCAGCTGAATCTCTACAGAGAGGTAAACAGCTTTTTGTAAATACGAAGCCGAGCGATTACTGTGCAGGACAGAGAGCAGTCGGTCCTCCGCGCTACGGACATCCTCCTCCCCCGGCTCCCCCCGTCCCCTCTGCTGTCGCTGCTGTTGCTGACGGCAGAGCTTCTCGACGGCCATGGTGTAGAGCTCAATGGCACTTTGAAAATCTTCATCCTCAAATGCCTCATTGCCTAGAAATTTGAGCTCCTCTGGGGAGAGTTGATTGAGGTCCAAATTTTCTCTCTCGATGCCCTGAGAGGGTGGGGTGGAGGACGGCTGCGATGCCTCTCTCTGAGGTGGACTCTCTCTTCTATTATTATTATTGTTATTATTAACATTGCTGTTGTTGTGATTCTCAACACGCTGGCCAGACACCGCGGTAGCATCCCGGCCCCCAGAGAACGCCTCTGCCATTCGCTTCACATTACTCATAGCGGGAGCGGCATCTCGATTATCAGTATTATTATTATTGTTGTTACTGTTGCCGTAATTCACAGAGAATGCCTCCGCCAGCCTCTTGACGTTGTTCCCGGAGGGACTGCTATTGTTGTTATTATTATTGTTCCTCTCCGCCCTCCATAGTCAACAGAATAGGTGTCACCGCGCTTCTGACCAGCGCCGCTGTTACCGCCGTAGTCCACGGAGAACGCCTCCGCCATTCGCTTCACGTTATTACCGGTCGGGACCGTTTCACTTTCTCTTTTAGGGTACTCTGGGGTGTTTTCCTTTCCCCTCCAATCGCTCGTCGTCGGTTTACTCGGCGGTTTTTGAATCCTTTCCTCTGGGTTGATTCTTAACTTTTCCCCCAAGACCTCCTCCGGAGGGGCAATGTCTTCACTCGTGATGCCGAGGGAACGTAGAAAGGCTTCGCGGTCACCCATATTAAAATTTTCAGTCGTAGTTTTTTTGGAAAAGGGAAAATACAAAAAGAAAAGATCTATTGGTATTTGCTTTCTTGAGAACGTATAAGAAAACGAGGAAAGGTGAAAGCAACAAAAGATGAGTGTTTTCAGGGCATGCAAGGAGCACAAAAAGAGAAAAACAAAAGTCGCAAGATAAAAAAAAAAAAAATACTAGTGGAAGCAATTCCAAAAATGTTTCTTGTGTCGTTTCATCTTTTTTTATATTTTCTTTTCTTAATCCCAACAACTTTTTCCTTTCTAGGACGGTGCCGGGGTAGCGCAGGGCAGAGTGTCGAGGGTCTCGAGGAATCGTACAAAGATGCCCTCCACCCCAGTCGTGGGAACCGCGTCCTTGACCTTCCACCAGGCCCGCATGACGGGGTGATTGACCACAGTGGCGGCGACAAACGCACAGTAGCCCTCGATACGGCGAGAGTTACACAGTAAAATGGAGTAAAACACCAACTCATCGACGATCCAAATGAGGTCGAGGAAGAGCTCGCGGAAGGCATCCCAGTTGGGCTGCTGTCGCAGGCCGTGGGTGCCCCGCTCGGGGGAGTGGCCGGCGTCGGAGGAGAGACCGTGTCCGCTGCGACTGGGGGTATTCACGGTGTCGGCAAAGGAAGAGTCGCCCTCCACATCGCTGGAGCTCGAGCTACCACTGATCGTCTCCACCCCCACCTCTCTTTTGGAGTCGTAAAAACGGAAGAGAGAGAGGGCTTTTTCTTCGTTCTCGGTCATCACTTTTGAAAATTTCTGCGCAAAGCGAAAGATAAAGTGTTCACTAATATGCTGTCCGCCGTATTTGATAGGATGCACGTCTCCGTTCCGCTCGCCGCCGTCGGTGCTCACAAAAAAGTTAATCCGCACCCTTTCTGTTGGGTTATGAATGTTCAAAATGTGGGCGTGTTCGTTTAACTGTGGTCGCTCCTCCTTCCCGCTGAGCAGGGTGGTGGCCCTCGTGGCGTCAATGCGGACGAGAAAGTACCCCTCTGACTTGGGTGGAACTTCTAACGTGGCAAAAGAGTAAAACGTGCCAGAGGTGGCGGGGTCGCTCATCCCCTCAAACTGTGTCCGGTCGGCCTCCACCGCCCCGGAGCCCGCCACCACATACACAATGGGGGACTGAGAGCGGAAGGCGAAGCGCTGCTTGGCGTTGAGTATATTCTTCACCACCACCTTGGCCTCGCAGCACACCTCCTCGTCTCCTTTAATCCTCAAAATGTGCTCTCGCTGGACCTCAAAGGAGGGAGGGAATAGATCGAATTTGGCTTGAAAGGTGAAGTGCGAGTCGCGCGTTTGTTTGCACCGAAAGACAACGTCTGCCTCACAGGCGAGGCCGTACCCGGCGGGTGTCCGCAGCTCGTTGCACATGAGCAAGAACACCAACCGCACCCTAGATTTGGGATCCACCACAATGTACTTTTGCCCAGAAGCCGTCGTCACCCCATACACATGGCACACCACTAGTTTACCGTTGAATGTGTAGGCGCTAGAGAGGTTCTGCGGGGCGGCCTCCCCAGTCTCCTGCACCGAGGAGTCCTCCCTGGTGTAGAGCGGGTTGAGGTGCTGGAGGGGCTTCAGCTCCATTCGAAACGGCTTGACGACGGAGACGGGGAACTCGAGGGCGACATTTCCGCGGTTGGTGATTTCTAGAGCGACGTGGGCGCGGTTCGATCCACCGCCGTAGACGTGGCCCATGGGCACCTGTCGCACTGTGTTGGAGGAGACCCGCTGGCCAGAGGAGGCGATGACCTCAAACAAAGCCCTCTCCCGTCGTCGGGACAAACACGTCGGCGGCGAGACGGAGGTACACCACCTCACTAGGGTTGGCGGTGTTGGTGATGGAGAGGTAGCCCACATAAGAGCCCGCGTCCACGGAGAGAACATTGAGACGCAACGACTGGGTCTCCCCTGCCTCCAGCATAGCGGAAGTCGAGCCCAGCAGCAGCCACGGTTGCGGTCCTTGGGAAATGACCCCCACCTGGTACTCCACTGAGCGATCTGTCATGTTGTTCTTGATGGTGATCTCCGGCTGAGGGGGTTCCTCCTTGGGGAAGGAGAGCGCGAGAACGTAGGCACCGCCGCAACCCCCGGGAACTTTGGTGCAATTCTTGAGAGACAGTACACGGGTGGGGATGATGGGGATGGAGGGTTCCGGCATCTTGAGCTCTCGTACCACCTCAGACGGCGCCGTCTCTGGGATCCCTGAGAGCATATCAGGGGTATTCGTCGCGTTCGTGTCCGTATTGCTGACAGGGACCGAGTACTTCTCCGGTTCCGGTGAGGCGTTGGCGGTGACCAAATGGCTGGAGTCTTGAAAGTTGGAAACAGAAGTAAGAGTATTGTCCATTTGTTTCCCGTCCGTTGTAGAGGCCTTGGCGCTCTCGTACACATCCTCGTCCTCGTCGATGGCGTTAGGGATGACACCCACCCGCAGTGCGGTGACACAGAAAGGGGCGTTGGCGTCCATCACCACCAGTCCCACATACTGCTCCAGCAGTGACTGTTGAATAGGGGTCGCCTTACTCTCCTCTCCGTCAGCGCCACCGGCGGAAAAGATGGAAACTTCCAAGATGGCGCCCTTCTTGGCCGGCATCTGAAGGGTGTGGAGGTTGGGTCGAGTGTCCCCTGAGGAAGGAGCGGCACCTTGAGGGGGAGGAGAGAGCAAGAGATTCTTGGGCTTGGTCGAAAAGAACACGGTGGCGACCGAGTCCTTCGCCAACTCCCGCTCATTCTCGTTTTCGTTGTCCGAGAGGATCTCCACGGTTCGAATCTCCACTCTCAGAGGCACGGTGAGATGATCGCTAAAGAGAACGCGAACGGTGAGGTCCGCGGTGTAGTCCTCGAATATATTGTTCAATGAGACCTCGCCGGTGTAGGAGGAAAGATTACTACCACGAACCGGTCGCACCATCAGCTTGGACGAGACAGAAAAGGTGTTAAACGGCTCCAACACGCCAAATAACTCAATCTCCTCTTCCTCGGTGAGGGGGTTGGAAAAGAGCACCGTGCCGATCCAAATGTTGTTGGAGGTGGTAGAACGGAGTCGTTTCTCATTCTCTGACATGGTGTCAAAGGACCAATTGTCGGTCTGCATCTTTCGAGCGCCAAAGAAAATGTTGGTTAGTTTCGCCAGAGAGCCGCCGTTACTGAGAATGCAGCGCAACCGAACGCGCTGTCCGTGATTGGGCTTATTCACGATGGGGTTACCAGAGGGATTGGGATTGCCGTCCGCCTTTCCGCCCTCCTCGCCGTCCTGACGGAAGCTCAGTTTCTCCAAATTAGAGGTGGCATCGTGGTTGAGCAGCTGTAGCTCCACCAAGCCCTCCAGCGCCGAGTTGTGCTTGATGGCCAGACCCAATTCAATCGCCTGCTCCGTGACGGACACATTCCACTTCATCTCGGACAAAATCGAAGACGTGGCGCCGTTGTTGATGCGAAGAGGAGGAAACGCCGCACTGTCTTTTACCGGGTTATCGTGATAGGTGAGATGAAAGACCTTCCAGTAGTACTGTCCAGTAAAGGTGACCGCGATGTCGTTCTCGGCGTTGAGCTGGTTGATAAAAAAGGCCTCGTAGCGGAACGGCCCTTGGGTGGGGATCTGCTTCAGCTGCAGACTGGCCTCCACCGTGAGGGAGCCGCCAGGGGGGATCTCCATTCGGGTAGAGGAAAAGCGTATGACCGGCTGCGACTCTACCTGCAGTTGAAGGGGTAGGTAGTCGGAGAGATTTCGGAGGCGGATCTTCACGGAGGCGGGGTCGCCGGACAGCATGCCGCTGTTGCGGTGGTCGCGGTTGGCGACGCCGACGGTGCCAAAGTTCACCTGTTGCGGTTCCGCACTGCCGTCACTGATGGCGAGGGAAATGGAGACGGGGAGAATCAGCACGCACTGGTCCTTGACGGGGTACTGCTGGCGGGTAAAGTTACGGAGTACGTTCATCGCGCGGGATTCCACCACCTCCTTCACATAGACCTTGGCCGTCGACTGCAGACGCACCAGATGGCAGGCAGACAACTCCGCGATTTGCTCCGCGTCCAGGATGGGGACATCGACCAACTTCCAATACACTGTAGTGTTTTGATGCGGGAGGAGCTCCACCGGGGCGTCCTCGACGTAGACAGAAGAGGCCCTCCGCTCCGAGTCTTTTTGGGGGGCGTCACAGAGCACAATCGGAAGGTCCTCACACTGGGAGCCGATGATCAAGTCGCGGTTACTACTATTCCGGATCACGATGCTGCTCTCGCTGGCCTGGTGGAGATGAATGGTGCCGGCGTCATCTTTTGTGACAGGGGCGACGGGGATCACGACGACGCCGCGGGAGCCGATCGGGAGGGAGGCGGAAATAGACTCATCCAGACGTAGTGTGGTGAGAGAAATGGAGATAGGATCCTGAAGGCACGAGAGATTCTCCATCACCAAGTGGGCCACGACCAGTCCCGGGGCGTGTAGCTGTAACTGTACCGGTATATTTCGTTCCTCGTGTGGGGCTAGACTGTAGGAGATACTCTCTGTTTTGCCGTCCCCCACCACCACCACGTTGCTCGGCGACGGTGGACGCAGACGGGCGCGGACGGTGAAGGTGTCACTAGTGTTGGTCACCTTTACATGCGTCCGGACATAATGCTCTCCCGGGGCCACCGTCCCCAAATCCAACTCTGTGTTCGCCACCGACAGGAAGCCCCCTCCCACCTTGCACGCGACGCGCACCACGGCCCGCCCTGTGATGTTGTACTCTCCTTCGTTAGTAGAGGGTACGACGGACTCGACGACGATGCCGCCGGTGATGGTGTGGGCGTCGCCGTCGATCGCCTTGGGGCTCGGTTCAAACCGCACGTACACCCGCACCATACCCTGCACAAACGTACGCTGAATAGGAACCTCTAGCGGCACCGCGCAGTTCACATCCTCGTACAAGCGTATCTGCGACGGTTTATTCGAGCGAATGTTGAGATAGTGTGGATAGTTAAATCGACTTCGGATGAGCAACAGTTGAGCGTCTAGATGATTGAAGCGGCAAGGGGTGATAATGTCGGGAAAGGTGAGCTCTTTCGGTTCCGTGGTAATGAGTTCTTCCTCCTCGGTGGGGTTCAGCTCCACCACAAAATAGCGAATTTCCGCCGTGTTTTGCAAATTTTTCACCGGGATCACATACTTTTGGGGTCCCACACTGCGTGGGGTGCACTCCACCACAATGGGAAGGGGTTCATCTTTTTTGACGAGGCCGTTCCGGGGAAAAACTTGAACCGCGCCTCCATCGCGTAGGCCGTAGAGGAACCAATACGCCTCGGCTCCAGCACCACCACCGTCGTCGCCAGCGCACTGTGCACAAGGAAGCGGAATTCGGTGTGGTCGTCGACGATGGAGTTGCTCAGCACGACGAGAGGACTCCCCATGAAGAAGGAGGTGGGGTACTGCTGCGGGTCGCTGGGGAGGAGCTGGAGACAGGGAGGGGGGGCGGCCCGGCGCAGGTGCGGCACCGCGAGGGTGTTGTTGGCGGGGACCCCGGTCTCCCCCTCCGGCCTCGCTACGGTGATGTCGATCGGGACGATGCGGTTGATTTCTTGATCCTTGGCCTCATAGAGCAACAAGTTGACCGTGTTGGTCTGGATGGGCGGGAGGGTCTCGTCGGCGTTGCGGCGACAGTAGAGTCCAAACATGATGGCAATCGCCTCTCCCGCGTTCATAACAGGAAGCAAAATCCCTCCGTCGCGAGAGCAGAGAGCTGATCAAACTGGTAGCGACTTTTGGTCGAGTTGGCATTGGCGTTTAGCGTGTCATCGTCGCTTTCCGAAACGTCAGTGTCTGCGGCGGCATTCTGATTGTCCAAGGTGGTCAGGTCCACCTCCTCCCCTAGTAACGCTCGCTTCAGTGTTTCGATTCTCGCGACGGCCGCCTTGGCCTTCTCCGTCTTCTTTTTGCGTTCATAAATCTTTAATTTGTGCTGTAATTTCTCAATCTGCTCCTCAATCTTGCGGGTAGAACCGGAGCTGGCCCCGATGAGCTCAATCTCCACTTGCACGTTAATATCGACGCCCTCAAAAAGCGCAAATTTGTTGTGGTGGTTTTCCGCCACATTGTCTGACGAGGCGTTCACGTCCGTCATGGTGTTCAGCTGCAGCCGAATCTGACGCTTCGTCTTGCTAGTGTTGGAGACAATAAACTTGGCCCCCACCCGACTGTTTTGGGAGGAATCCTCCGAGGAGGGGACGACGATGGGGCCGAAACTCCACGTGTCGGGACTAATATCGAACGTATCCACCTTGATCACAGACGCCTTCAGGGTGACGGAGACGGCGTTCTTGGGGTCGAGCACATTGTATACTCTAATCTTTTCCTCGAAAACACCCTTGATACCGGGATGAAATACCACCTCAATTTCTTTTGTGGCAAACGGACGGAGGGCGAGGTGGAAGGCCTGCGTGTCACTCCCCTCAATTCGAATGTGTCCCGCCGTCACGGAGCGAGATTTGGAGATGCAGAGGTAAAGAATAGACTTGCAACGGTTCTGTAGGGTGAGCTTGGTCGTCTTTTTGGTACCAATATTCACCTCGCCAAAGTTTTTGGTCTTCTGCCCCAGCAGCTCGAAGCTAGTACTGCACAGTTTGTATGAAAGACGCACGAAACGCGGCGCCTCAATCGACGGTACGGTGATCATCAGACCGTCCTCCTTGGTGATCACCTCGCTCGTGAAGGCGGAACGAATCAGAATAGCGTACACCTTGAGAGACCCCAAGGGCTCCACGTTGATGGTGCCACCGAGCACCTCGCCCTCGGACATGTACTTGAGCAGCTCCTTGCGAAGGCTCTCCACCCGTTCCGCGACCACGTCCAGCGGCTTATTCGAGTCCTCCCGCACGTGCAACTGGGAACTCAGCTCCGTGCAGACGGCATCCAGTGCGTCCGACTTGGCGCTGTCAGCGAGGTGAAACACCTCAATCTCATTGGAGGTGCTCCGGACAGAGAGGGACAAAGGATAGTCCACCTTGGAGTGGATCATGTAGGGGATGAGCAGTGGGGTGTTGGTGAGGGCGCTGAGCCGTTGCTCCTCCCGCTTCTCCGCCCCCGGTGGTAAGATTGTCTCCCATGTATAGAGCTCGTTGTGCAGTTTGGCCTCCGTCGGGGGCATGTTATTGGCCTCGATGGTGACGACTAAGCGGTCCTCTTTGGGGTTGGAGGCGTTAGTGATGAAGAGCTGTTTCTGATAGGTGGAGTTAACGCGCTGTGGGGTAATACGAAGGGTGATGGCGAGGGAGCTGGAGGGGGCAATAGAGAATTCTTCATTGATCTCTCTCCCCGTGTTCTGACGTAGCACGACACCCTCGATAGAAATAATTTTACTACGAAGTTGGACAAAGACACTCCCTGGTAGAGGTGATTGGTTCTCGATGGAAAAAGTGTACCGCTTGCTCTGTCCGACTTGACAATCCCCAAAGTTGATGTTGGTCTGAGAAACAGTAATGGTGCTGGTGTAAAGAACAGCAAAACAACGGACGACCACCTTTTGCTGTCGATCACCTCCCGCTAAAAAGAATAATTCTAGTTCAAATTGTATTTTAGAGGCATCCTTGTTGTTGCTAGCGTTGGGGGAGGGCTGGTAAGACAGCATAATACTCTTTCCCTTCCCTGGAGCCACTGTCACCTCGTCCACTGCATTTTTTTCTTTAAGAAGAGAAATTTCACCCTCACACTTCCACCGGTGGCTGTTGCCCAGTTTGACGACGATTTCTTCTTTGCCGCCCAAAAAGTTTACCTTCACCTCCGCGGTGGTTTTACCACCTCGATAGACATCCCCAAAGTTGACGGAGGTGTCAGGAAGGCTCACGAGGTCGCCCTGTAGCTCCCGCACGACATTGATATTCACGTAGACCAGTCCCGTGTTTCTGCTGTCTCGTAGGTTATCACACTGCAGAATGGCCTGGAACTGGGTGTTGGAGAGGCTCGTTGCGGTGGTCACGGTGCGCGCCATCAGGGACAGCTTCATGGACCCTTGTGCTTCTAAATAGAGGTGCCGGCCGAACTTGGGTTCTTCAAAGTGCTCTGATTCGTAAAGCTCCAATTCGATTCCCTTAACCGGGAGGTTCTGCATGCGAATCACAAAAGACAAGGGGCGACTAGAAAGGTTAGCGACAGAAAAGTCCATGAGCTGCGTTTTACCCACCGTCATTGTCGTCTGGAGCTCGGCGGTGGAGATTTGAAAAAAGGACACAAACACGTTCGCCGAAAAGGGAACTACCAGCGTCTCGGAACGAGTAGAAGTACCCCAGAGGTCTCCAAATGAACTCTTATTCCGCGGCAAACCCAGCGGCTTGGGCGCTCCTGGGGATTCCGTACCACTGGAAACCGTCGTCTGTCTAGCAGAGACACACATCAGCTCGACTGTTCCACCGTGTAAGGTGGGGGAAGACTGGGCGGCTAAATGAGCGAAACCGGCGGGATTGGCCCGGAAGGAGACCACCAATTCTTTTGTTTCGTGCGCCTCTAATTGGACTGACTGAAGGAGGCCAACGGAATCGAAAAGCTCATTGTAGGCCAAATTGTCCTCTTTCCCTATCTCGCCCCCTTTGAGCGCCGAGTAGTTCTCATTTTTTTCCTGGATGCGAATGTAGGGAGAGCTCGCGGAGAATTGAACTACCACGGCATGGGGCTCCTTGTTTTTCAACTTTAATGGTCGATAGTTTGGAATGTCGTTTACTGCGACATCGTCAAAGTTTAGTGACG
>AUXL01000176.1:0-15877 GCA_000482185.1 Angomonas desouzai | reverse complement strand
TTTTTTTTTTTTTTTCCGTTTCCTTATCCGCTTGCCGTTGATTTGAAAGAAAAAAAAAAAGAAGATACTAAAATTAATAATAAAAAAATGTATGTTAAATCAACAAAGTATATATTATGTTATTTTTAGTTTCATATATATCTAAAACACATCTTTTTATGAAGGTAAAATTGCTTCTACCTGGTTTTGTTGCGTTTTTATTTTTTTCTCTATTTTGTCGTTGCGAACACACACCGAGGGAAAATGATATAATAATAATAATAAAATATAAACTAGTCATCATAACTAAACTAATTTTAAATTTAAAAACATTGAAAAATAAGCGTCGGACACCACGAAAAGTGCCGTATCTCCTTTAATGATTTATCGTCAATAGAAGAGTGTATAAGGCCATCTGTGTGCTTTCCCTTTCTATATTTCGAGTGTGAATGTGTGTGCGGTAGAGCAACGAGCGTTTACGCATTGGAACTTCTGTTTGATTTCCATACACGGATCAGAGAGATAAATACAAATTTAATCACTATTTGTTTTTTTTCCCTGTTTGTTTTTTATTGTCATTAGTATTATTCTGAATATTATTCCCTCTGAATTCACTTTTTAGTGCGATTATTCCTCTTCCCATTTCTACAATCTTAGAAGAAAAAAATCATTCCTCTTTCCCTACTTATACACCCCCTCAGACCATGTCCAAGAGCGAGTCCCCCTGTGCCATCGAGGCCACTCTGTGGCGGGAGTGCCTTAAGCAATTTGATTACGGACCCGACCGCACCAAAGGCGCCTGTGACAAGCAAAGAGGAAAGTACTATAGCTGCATCAAGCTGTGGACCAAGGAGACGGAGGGCAGAGAGTACGACTACAAGCAGTACGAGTTGGTAAAGGAGTGCAGTCACGAGGCCGAGAAGTTGCACCAGTGTATGATGATCAGCATGTTTGAGGTGAGCCGCTGCCAGAAGGAGATGACACTGCTGAAGCGATGCGGTGCCACGCATAGCCCTTCGATCCGCAAGTCTCTAGAGGGCGATGAGGCGATTCAGAATTTAGACAATAGTGTGGAGGGATCCACTGGATTGAAGCGGCTCTGGTACAAGGCGATTGGTAAACTGTAAAAAAAGGCAAATCCAATATTCTTGACCCCTTGTCACATACTTTTTGTAATTCTTAATACTAAAAAAAAAAAATGTATTGGGATCGTGTTTGCTACTAGTATTGTATTAAGTGTAGCGTATTTCTCGTTTACTTGGTCTGTTTTTAATCTTTCCTCTTTCTCCATTTACTTTCCCATTCAAAATAGGAGAAATGAACTTGGGGGAACCCGTCACCATTGATGAAAACGATGTGGTAGCACGCATCAAAGTGTACCGTCACCCCTTTCCCGTCACCGTTCACATCTTCAACTATGCCTCCCGCTCCCTCAGCCGTCCGCTGGAGATGGACAAGGCAAAAGTCTACAACGCCACCCCCGAGTCCGACCAGACCGGTGCCATTGGCGAGAACAGCAGACTGACGATGGTGTGCGAGCTGAACAAATTCGGTAGCAACTCTTTCCGCGCTGAGAACGCCGATCAGTCCACCCTGCGCTACTCCCTCCTCTCCAGTCCCTTTCCTACCCGGTCCAACTATATGCTCGGATTCCTCTCCCAGCGGTCGCTCTATCTGACTCCTGTTTCCTCTGTGCATCACTTCTCGCAGACACTCACCAGTCAACAGCAGCCCAACAGTGTCGCCGCCGTTGGGGCCTACAGGGTGGAGGACAAATTCTGCTCCCGTTACACCACCGATGAAAATGTGGTGTCGGAGAGGACGGTGAGGGAGGTGGTGCGGCAGAGAAGTCATATTCTCAACAAGGAAAGTGCCAATGCGAGGGAGTACGCCTTTTTTCCCCGCTCACTCCGCCAAAAGTGTGGCTTTTCGGCGCAAGTTTGAAGGTATTAAAGGCTACACCATGTTGCCCGGTACACGCCCCAGGGCGGGGACCTCCGCCGCGGAGGATCTCTTCTTTCCTCCTGAAATTCTCTCCTCTGGTGGCATTACTGGTGGGGATGAGATGCAGCACAGCGTCATCCGCTCCTTCGCCGCGACCCGCAGTGTCAAGGAGCTGGTCACAGACCTGATGCGCCGGACACAAGTGCTAAGCTTTACCCAAGTCAAGAACGCGGTCGACACCTCTAGAGGGGGTACCCTCTCCTCCGAGGCGGTGATAATGGAGTGCTTGGCGGGGTCGTCGGTCTACATGCACGGGGTGTGGGTGTGCCGGCGTAACACTCGATTCAGTGGGGTGGGGGCTGCTATCCGAGAGCTCGTGCTGGCTAGCTTCTTTACCAGTCCGGAGGGCTGTGTCACCCGAAAGGAGCTCAATCAAATTTCCACCGTGGCCTCTCACCGTGCGCTTATCAAAGAGATTCTAGGAACGATAGCGACGCTGGAGGGGGACACCCCCGGTGAGCGGTTCTGGCGTCTCAAGGGAGTGGGCACGGAGGAGGACACCCGAAAGGAAAAGGTGGCCGCCTTTTTGGCGTCCTTTGGTAAAAGCATTCAGCAAGAATTGTGGCAGAAACGGATGGCACAGACGCAATCCCACAAGGCGTACATCCTCGCCAACCGCACCCCACCGGCACTGTTCCTGCAGAGCGCGGAGGAGGAGGTCCGCCCCGCCGCCACCGCCAGCACGACCGATAACACCTCTACTAACTTTGACGAGGACGCCCTACAACCGATAAAGAGTCACATTGACGATATCTTTGGCCGCTTTGGCGTTCTCAACAAGTCCCGTGCGAAGGAGATGATCATAAAGGCCAGGGACTCCCACTACCCCCATGCCACCAACGCTATGCTGAGTCAAGCCCTGCAGTCCTCTGTGGTGCAGTTCACCGCCAACACGTGGGTTCGCAAGAGCGTGGAACAGCCGCTGGTGAACGAGTATCGGCCCAAAGTGCTTGAAGTCATCGCCACGTTTACCTCCTTTACCCTGAATCAACTGCAAGACAAATTAGGGGAGCTGGCCATGTCCAAGGTGGCGAGTATTCCTGTCGGTATCCTCAAGGCAATTGTGGAGGAAGTGGCGGAGTTCCGTATCAGTGAGCGGGTGTACTACGTCAAGACAGGGAGTCTCATGAATGAGAATTAAGCTTAAAAAAAAAAATGTATTCTATATTTATTTTCCATTACACTTCTTTTTTCCCCTCTGTAGATACCCTCTGTTCGTATTATTGTCAGTACTATCTTGCCTTTCCCCCCTTCTTCCTCATTTACTTTCTAGTTATCTTGATTAACTTCATATATAATATATATTTTTCTTTTACCAAGAAAATCACATTGTGCTTTTCAGGTGCTTTTTATCCACAGAAAGTTTCTTCATAATCGCTCTTCAGGTTTAGTCTTTTATCACCATGAGCACTTTGACGTATGCCGTCGACGAGCACGGGCCCATTCCGTGCAAACTGGATATTCCCGTAGTGAAGACCTCCGTCAACCACTTTACAGAGGAGGTGAAGCCCCACATCGCCTCTCACCGCAAACTGCTGTGCTTTAGTATGAAGCAACCGAACGTCCTTCGTATTCTGAACCACAAAGACGGCAAGTACGTCGACACCACCGTGAAGGCGGAGAGCGTGCGCTATCTGGCGGCCTCTCTCAACCCCAGCACTTCGCTCTTCTTTGCGGTCGGCGGCAAGGTGCTTTCCATTCTCGAGCCCAACACCGACGCCAGCGGCAACATCACCGTCAATCTGACCGAGGTAGACTTTACCGAGGATCTCTACTGCGCCGTCTCGGGTGAGGCGGGGTCGGTCTGTGTCCTCGGGCAGTCCCACGCGTTTGAGGTCAACATAGCTTCCGCCAAGGTGGTCGCCACTCTCGATCTCTCCCCCAAGACCACCGTAGAGTTTCCCTCCTTTGACTACGACCCCTCCAAGAAGCTCTACGTCGTCCCCGCCAAGTCCGCCCATCTCGACCTCCTCTCCGCGAACTCGAGGCAGACGCTTCTGAGTCAGGTCTGGGAGCCGCACCCGGACAGCTTGCCCTCTTTTGCCCACATTTTCAAGCGAAGCTTTGCCGACGAAAAGGATGGCGATGTCCTCCTTCTCACCGCGGCGAACCGAAACACCGAAATCCGCTTCTGGTCCTTCAACGAGACCTCCAAAAAGTTCACCCTGAAGGAGGAGCTCTTCCTGACCTCCAGCAAGCAAGAGAACTTAAAGTTTGACATCAACATTACCCCCTCGGAGGAGTACATTACCCTTTCCACCCCCAAGGAGTCTTTTGTGGTGGTGGCCGAGCTGCACCGCAGCACCCTCAAGTCCCACCGCATCACCACCTGGAAGATGCCCGGGAATGTGTGGTGCAACACCGCCTATGTGGGTAAAATCGCCGACTCCACCACTAAGTTTAACTATGAGCTGTGCATCGCCACCCGCTGCGAGGACGGCATCTACCGCTCCCTCCTCGACGCCAACAAGTTGGCTGGGTCGTCGAACACCTCCGCCCTCCACCCCAACAAGAATCCCGTCTCTACGTGGTTTCCCGGCAGTGAGAGCAACACCGACACCCGCAGTGCCCACATCACGTCGGTTTCCTCTTCCGTGGACGGAAAAACTTCTAGTGCTACCTCCGACGCCAACGTGGCGGCGATTCTCCGCCAACAGGCGCAGAAGTTCTGCGATCAGGTGAATAACCTCGACGGCGACTTCCTCAAGGTGCAGAAGAGCGCCTCCACGACGATGCGGATGTTCCAGGAGGCTCGCTTCAAGATGGAAGCGCAGCAGGCGGGAAAGCAATTCGCTGCTCGAAATAAGGGCCGTATCGCCAACCTTGGTTCCTCTGGAGAGCCGGTGGAGCAGGGCCAGCTGACGGAGAGTGAGCGGGAGGTCCTGCAGTGCATTGCGACGTTCGTGAAGGAGATTGAGGGCGGTAGCTCCAAGGCGGCCTCCGCGGCGCTCAAGGCGTTGCTCCAAAAGAACTTGAAGTTGGCGGTGGAGAAGGCAGCCCATGACAGCGAAAGAATGGATATCGGCGGTGTGTCTGACATCAACGTCGGCTCCACCGATCAGGCCAGACTCTTCCGCAATGCGGTCGACGTGGCCCTCACGCGCAGTCTCCTGTCGGTGACCAAGGAGTCCCACGATAGGATGAAGACCTCGTTAGATTCCCTTTCCAGCGTCACCGCGACGACGCTTGCCCGCGCCAAGAACTACACCGCCGAGCTGCGCGGGGCGACCTCCCGGCTGCGGACGGAGGTGGCGGACTTGGAGCAGGCCATCGCCGGTCTCAAGTCGGGTGGCCCTGCGGCCCCGGTGGACCCCAACACGCTGGTGGCCCGCGCCGTGGCGGCGGCGGAGGGAGGGGACTGGAAGACGGCCTTTGTGATTGCGCTAGAGTCCGGTGACCTCACCGTCCTTCTCTCTTTCTTAGAAAGTAAAGTGTGCCAGGACAACATCGCCACCGTCACCCAGCCCCAGCTGCTCCCCGTCGCCCACTTTGTCAGCATCTGTCTGCAACTGACCTATGAGCTCAACGCCCAGCCGGGGTCTATTCCCCTCCGCCTGCACCTCCTTGAGCTCTTCTACGTCGAGTGGGATGACTACCTGCGCAAAACCAAGGTGGACATGGAGAAGGCCGAGCGCAACTCTTTTGACTCACTGAAGCGCCAGTTGATCGTGGTGTACAACTCCCTCCAGGAGGTCGACATTACGCTGCTCGACCGCAAGAGCAAGAACAGTAATCGCCTAGTGAGCAAACTGTTAGGTGCACTGCTGAAGGATGACTAAAAGGAAACGAAACAAGAAACCCTATTTCAACCAATAAATCAATAAAATCAAATATAAATATAATTCAATCTACAAATTTCCATTAAAATTAAAAAGGAGTAAGCAGACTCCCTATGCCACTGTGAAATGAAACGCCTTTTTCTAAATGATTAATGATAATAATACTACCCCCACAAAGAAAAATAATATATATAAAAAGAAAATACTTAGTTTAAATAAAAAAATAAAAACATTTTTCACTTACTTTGTTGATAATAAAGCGTCACAGGCAAAAGAAATAGCAGTGTATCGATGAAGACTGATTTTCTTTCCCTCTTCTTCTGTTTTGTTTGCTTCACTCCTCTTTTCTTCTCCCCACTTTCTCGCCCTCGTCTCCAGTTTTTCTTACTACACACATTAGAAATTAAGGTGTTGTTCCCATGTCCATCAAAGTGTTTGTCGCCTACGCCGATAGCTATATTGGGAGAAACACCCTAGAGCAGTACTTTCTCCGCCCCGCCCAGTACACCGTCTACGGCTGCACCTGGGAGGAGAGCGAGGTGGAGCAGCTGAGGGAGGCGTACTCGGAGCGGCTCTTTGACGCCCTTCCGTTGCCGAATGGAGAGGAGGAGAGTGAGTCCAATGACAAGTCTCAGGGGAGCTTCCCTGTGGGTGGCAGTCGTAGCACGCTAGTCCCCACACAGGACAAGAAGGCCACCCCGGCGTCTGTCTTTTTTCACCGGAAAGATGTCTCAGCGATGCGGAATGCGCTGTTGCTGTGCGATTGGATCATTGTGGAGCTCCGTCAGGCGCAGGATATATTTGAAATGCTCAATTTTATCAAAAAGAGTTCTTTTGTCAAGACCAAAAAGTTTATTCTTCTTTCCAGTTTCTTGACGTGGTACGCCACCCCGCCGCTCGCGGGTGCTGAGCCGCAGGACGGGGAGGGAGAGAAGGAGGAGGAGGAGGAGGACAATATGGAAGATAGCGTTAGTGCCCCCCTCCCACCCCCCTCCGACGACCACTACCGCAAACTCTTGGACCACGAGGAGGCGGAGCAGGAGGAAGAGGAAACGGCGGAGGGAGAAATCCTCACCGAGGAACAGTTCAACCGTCGAGTGCCGCACGTGCAGTACTTTAACTGGCGTGACGCGGAGAAGGCGGTGGCGTCGGCGCACCGGGCTAACGGCCTCCCTCTGGACACTTTCGTCGTCTTTGCCGGCCTGCCCTACGGGGAGGGAGAGGGCCCTCTGGAGCCTTTCTTCCGTCTTTCCTGGAGCTCCAAGTCGACGGACCTTCTGCCAGTGTTTGAACCCGGCACGCAGCGAATCCCCATGATCCACGTCGCCGATTTGGCCGAGGTGACCCGTCGTCTCCTTCGCTGCCCTCTTAGTGAGCTGCCCAACCCCTCCCTGCGGTATCTCTTCGCCGTCGACGGCGCCAATCCCTCCTGGGCTTCCATTATCGCCGCCATCAACAAAGGGTTTCGCAACACGAGACCGACGGTGACGGTGAAGGAGAATAAATTCCCCCTCCACAACAACGTGGAGCACTTTACACTGAATCTCACGGTAAGCGGCGAGACCACCGAGGCCCTCATGACCCGCGACGACGACGACGTTGAGCCCGTGACGATGGAGCGGACCATTAAGCGGAAGGACGGGCCGTGGACCTCTCCCGGTGGGTTCCTCAGCAACGTGGACAGTGTGTGCGCGGAGTTCCGCCAGAAACGGAAGATCACGCCTCTTCGCCTCGCCATCTTAGGCCCTCCTCAGTCCGGCAAGTCTTTTCTGGCCGGCAAGCTGGAGCGATTCTACGACCTCCCCGTCTACTCTCTGGAAAAGGTGGTTTCCGAGTACAAGGCCGGCATACAGGCCCTTCAGGAAAAGTTAGTCTCGCTCAAGAATGATCTCACCGCGCAGGAGACGAATAGACGACTCCTCATTAAGCAGAAGCGGTTTATTCACCGGAAGCAGAAGGGTGGGGACGGTGCGGAGGAAGAGAACGAGGAGGAATTAGGGCAACCCCACCGTCGTGGCAACGACAGCGATGACGAGGGGGATATCCCGCTCGCCCTCACGGAGGAGGAGCAGCAGGAGATGACCGAGTTTGTGAATGATCTCTTTGAGAACGCCCCTGTGGTGGTGCACAGTAAGAACCAAATCGCCGAAATGGAGCGGGTGCTGTTGACCCGACAGTACATTCCCGCCGAGGAACCCACGGAACCGAACCCAAAGAAGAAAATGGCCCAGTCCAAGAAGAAGTCTCTAAAAGACTCCCAAAAGAAGAAGGACGAGGAGATTCAAGCCCTCAAGGAGACCGTGGCGACGGCGCCGTTTCAGAACAAGGCGATCGCCCTCATGCTGCGTTGGTGCCTCTCCCGCGCGGTGTGCTTCAATCAAGGCTTCATCCTGGACGGACTTCCCACCTCGGTGAGTCTCAGCCGATTGTGCTTTCGCACCGGGGAGCTCCTCCCCCCCTCCACCGAGGAGGAGGCACTTCAACAGTTCCTGAAAATGGACCCCACACCGGACAAGGAGGAGGGAGACGCGTCTAGCAGTTCGACCGCCGTCGAGTTGTGTGATGAGAGTCTCTTGGTAGACTATTTGTTTGTACTAGAGGCGAGTGAGAACTTTTTGCTGAACCGCATTGGTGCCAACAAGAGCGATCTCAACGCCGCCTCTTTAGAAAAGTTTCATCAGGACATGACACTCTACAAGAAGGAGTTCCTGGCCGCCCCTTACACCGTCACCAATTTCTTTGAGTGCGCCGCTAGCGACCCAGAGACTAGTGTACTAAAGGGCGGTCGCAAGGCCAGCGTCAACATTGTGGCGGTGGACACCTCCGAGGCCGTCTCCCTCCCTCCTCCCCCTCAAAGTGCCTACGCGGAGGTTCCACCGACCGAGTTGGAGATGGCGGTACGGGAGTGCGTGGGGGTACCGCACAACTTTGGTAAAACCCCTCTAGAATTGCACCAGGAGCAGGTGCGCGCAAAGAACTACCAAAAGGAGCAGGCCATCAAGCAGGTGAATGAGGCCCGCAGCATTAGAGACAAGGAGGAAAAGGCCTTCCGGGATGAGAGCCTTCACCGCAGTGAAACCGCCAAGGAGTTGAGTGAGGTGAAGAAGGCGGATCGAATGGCGCTAGAGCTGAAGAGTGAGCCGCTGAGAGACTACCTCTCCAAGAGTGTCCTCCCCCTCCTCTCAAGGGACTGGTGGAGGTGTGTGAGAACCGACCAGAGAACCCGATAGAGGAGCTCGCCAAGTGGCTCCTGCGTCACAACCCCCATGATGATCTCTTTTCAGATCTTTAGACCCCTTCCCTCATCGTAGCCCCTCACTTTATCATGTACAACTAGAATGCTACCCATGTATGTAATTTAATACCGTCAAAGGTCATAAAGTCCGGCTGTACGTTATGCATTTATAGTGGTCATTCATTTCACTGTTACTGTTTGATATTATTTTATTTACCATGGATTATCCTTTTCCCCCCTTTTTTTTTTCTGCTATTATTATGTTTTACTTATACCAAGAGACATGAGTGGGGAGCACCGTCTTTTCTTTTCCGAATCCGACTTTGAGAGTGTCCCCCTTCCGGAAGCGCACGGCCGCAGTCTAGGGGAGCTGTTCGCGTCTTTGGGAGAGAAGGAGCGTTCCACGACGGCACCCACCACCGTCGTCGCCACCCCTGCAGTCACCCCCGCGCCGTTAGAGGTGTTACCACAACGTATGGTGATATCCGAGTTTCAGTGTCGGGTGAGCGGGTCCCCGCAATTGGGGCTAACACACGACCTAGAGAAGTCCGCCACCATACAGGTAGTAATAGAGGAGAATGTCCCCCTCTTGGTCCTTTCCCACGCCGAAGGGTCCATTCCATTACCATTACTGACGCCATCCGAGGACGGGTTTCTTTCTTTCCTCGACCGTGAAGAAGACGATAGGTGCCTGCTGTGGTCCTCTGACCCCCATTCCAATAGCAGTGCAACACTGAAAATACACCTTGATCAAGAAAACGACACGGATCGTTTTTTGGCGTTGGTGTTTGCCCTATCGTACCAACAGAGTGGATTGAGAAGGGGAAGAGGGGTGTGGGCCTTTACCCCAGACCCCACACGACAGCCACCGCCGTCCCTCACACAGAAGGAAACCTTTCATTCAGTGCGAAAGGCATGGACAGTAAAAAAAGAAAAGGAGGGGCTTCATCTGCAAGTAGAGGAGTGCCCCGAGAGTGGACAGGAAGAAGTATGGAGTAGCGTGGAGCACCTCGGCCTCCAAGCCTCGCCCTCCCTCGGCACTTGGGTGTTTCTGGAAGGCCCCAGCGACCGGGGTACCGTTGTGGTGCTACGAAGTGTAAAAAGTAAAGGACAGGCCCCCTCCGCCGTATCTCGCAAAGTCAATACAACAGAAATGGAGCCCTCCCGGTGGGAAAGAATGGAGTGGCAAGTGGCCGCACTGTATGACCTGCTGGTGCTGCGCCGCGAGCAACCGTCTGTGACCCCCGCTGGCCCCCTCTCCATGCCAGAGGTACCAGCCGTGGAGTCCCATCCTGCCGCCCTTCAAGCCTCTTTAGACGAGATGAACGACAATTATACCAATGCCCTTCGCCTGCTGAATGAGTACGAGGACAAGAACAAAAAATTGCAAAAAGAATTAGAGGTACAGCAGGAACTTTCGGAAAAACGAATCGCTGCCGCAGTAGAAAGAACCCGAACGGAACTGAGTTTGCAGTACAATCAAGACCTTCTACGTCTCAAAAGGATGGAGGAAGAGTTTAACGAACGACTCCGCCAGAAAATGGCAGAGCAGGAAAGGCTCACGTTAGAAAATGTCGCTACCGCAGTCCACTCCCCCGAGGCCGACGAACGGATCGCCCAGCTGGAACAGCAGCTGAGCGAGGAGAGGATGCGTAACGTCATGGCACGGCGGAAACTGGAGGATGAAATCCTTACACTTACCGACGCCCTCGATCGGAAGCAGTCGGTGCCGAGCTTAGCCACGTACGGTGAGGTGGATCACCGTAAAACGGTGAAACGAATGATGAATCTGCTCTACAGCAATGTGGAGAGCAGAGTAGAGGAAAAGGTCGACAACGAGGCCGCACGCCAATCCTTCCTGGTCCTCCTTCGTGAGGCGATGCTAGAAACAATGCAGTAGGCCTTGTGGATCTGCTACGCTGGATTCCTTTCTTGTAATTGTTGTCAGTTGTGGATTGAATTGACCCTCGACCCCCCCTCTCTCTCTGTGTGTCTGGTGTCTCACCCCAAACTGCTTCCCCCACACCTCACACTGCACTAGTCTCTATAGGATGAACCCGCCCAGCGATTATGAACTCTTGAAGAGCAATTTGTGCAACGTCACTCGTAATTACGTCCGGCTGAGTGGAGGGGCACTTCTTCTGACCGCCACTGGTGCCCTTGTCGTTTATCGAGTTGCTCGAGTCAAACGGGCGTCTTTCACAGACTTTTTTAACGGATTTCGAAAGTCTAACAAAACCGAACGGGGCACTGTCGCCTCCCCCCCTACACCCTCTACCGCTCACTGTGTTGGCAGTTCTCTGCATAGCATCACCACCGCCCTCTCCGAGACGGTCTCAGAGAATGAACGCGCCGACAATGTCACCTTTGCCGTTAGATCCTCGCTGACGTATCTTCGCTCTGTCAGCGTCTGCGTCGTCACTTATATGGCCCGCCACTGTGCTCTCGATATCGCCTCCCATGTCCTCAGCTTCGCTGTCCTTGTCGACTCCCCTTTCAGTCGTCACATCAGTCAACCCCTCTTGCAGTCCCTCCTTGCACAGGCGCCTGGGCTGGGCGGGGCGTGGTCCCCCTACCAGGCGCTGGACTACACTACTGCCCTGGGAATGGCAACGGTGGCGGCAGTTCTCCCGTGGTACCCCGCCGTCCTTTCCTTCCTCTTCCCGATCGAGGTCGACCACCGCACGCTGTGGGTGCAGGGGGCGGCGGTGGGGTGGCTCACCCCTGGCACGTACGGGGTACCGCTGATGGCGGCCTGCTACCTCCGTCACGCGGTGTTGAAAAGCGTGAAGAGTGTTCTTACCGTTTGGACCGGTCGGTCGGACCGAGTCGAGCCTATTCCGGTGACTGCTGCGCGAGAGGCGTTTTGGTTAGCCATCAAGGTAGCAGCGCACTATTACATTGTATCCACTTAGCGTGGAGGAACTCACTCTTTTTCTACTCTGTTTTGCCTGTTTTCTTTCACAATACTGGAAAATTTCCTTTACTCACGAATTGGTCAACTACTCTCTTTCACCACCTTTTTTTTTTTTTTTTTCAGTAGAATTCTTTCAGTTGTATATTTGCATATAAATATATTTTTTCCTAAATAGTAAGCACTAAACCATATCTTTCCATTTTCTATTATTAGCGAATCCACACAACAATGAGTGCAACCGTAAAAC
Source organism: Angomonas desouzai (assembly GCA_000482185.1). NCBI lineage: Eukaryota > Euglenozoa > Kinetoplastea > Trypanosomatida > Trypanosomatidae > Angomonas > Angomonas desouzai. The sequence goes on along the minus strand of AUXL01000176.1, from coordinate 3,716 downwards.
CTGAAACGTCGGGCTTCGGCAACAACGCTGGCTCTACTGAATCTCAAATCCGTATGGGTGTGGTGTCGTCAGGAACGGAAAAGTTTTATGTGCAGGTGAAACCGACGGATGTTCAGCCCACGGATCCCAGCTTCACCTATGAAAAAGCGGCGAGGGAGTGTCGCAGTAGGGGTCTGCTGCTCATTGCACAGCGTGATGATAATGCACGCCCCGACGTCTCTGGCGTCTACTCCTTTTTCCAGGGCGCCCACGCCGACGACCCTAGTATTGCCTCCTACCAGTGCTCCAGACAGTACGACGGCACGGCAAACGGTTACAAGAATATCCGTAGCAACACAAAGAGCTACTCCTGCATCTACCGCTACCGCGAAGGGCTCTACGATACCATGTCCTACAATGGTCTGCCCGGTGCCGCCTTCTGGCAGGGGTCCTTCATGGACGGTGAACGCACAGACATCGCTTCCAGTCAGATTCTTAACCAGTTCAATATGTTTAACTGGAGGACGAGTGGTATTCCTGGCAACGCGGACGGAGTGCTGTACACCCCCGCCGGGCGTCTTTATATGGGCTCCGGGAAACCGGTCGCTGGCAATAACGCTCTTTACCGCTTCGACATGGATAGCAATCCCAACGATGCCTCGGTCGCCAATGCGCAGTCGTACGACAAGTCGACGATGATCCTCGCCTGTGAGTGTCAGGAGTACAAGGAGACAGAGTTCACCGCCACTGCGAAGCGGGCCCTCCCCGAGAGCACGCAGCCCTTCTTTGTGGACGGCTGGAAGGAGGATACTTGGATTCAAAAGAACTGGTACATCATCTACGCCCCCCTTGCCGGCGTGATTCTCCTTCTGATTATCATTGTCACCATATACTGCCTTTGTAAGAGACGGAGCCACAAAAAATTACTGGGTGAGCCCATCGTGCCATTGGTGCTCCGTGAGCAAGTGGGGAAGGGTTATGTCTACGATGATGATGAACACTTTGAGAATCCTGGGAACTATACCAACTACCCGACGAACCTAGGCTACGTGGGATACGACAACCCCGGCAATAACCAACAGAGAAGGGGATTCGGATTCCCACCCGTGCAAACCACCCCTCCCCCTCAGCCCCGCGGCAACGATGGTGGCTACTATGTCGATGACGGAAAGGGTAACGCCGCCTTCCACAGCAACAACTTTAACCCCAATATGCACGGCGACCGAAGGGAGGGCGACGACGATGAAGATTTCCCCGATGCGCTGGGTATGAACCAGGACGGCAGGCCGACCAGCACCGGATCCCGCGCCCCCGGGCTGCGTCGACGCAACTCTCGCGGTTCCCGTCGAAGCGTTGGCAACACATTTGATGAGGTGGAAATGCCTAACGCAGGAGAGATCACGGAAACCGATGACAAGATTCCTGACCCCGCCCCCAAGCACGACGATCCCGCGGCCGAGATGCCGGACCGTCCGTCGTCGAGAGCGAGCTCCCGCCGCCGAAACAACAGAAAGAAGCCACGGTCTGCCGCCAGCAGCTTCAGTGAAATTGAACTCCCCGATGCCGGTGAAATTAACGAAGCGAACATCGCTCTTTAAGTTTACCCAGTCAATCCTACTTCGTTAATATGTTTTTCACCCCTTCTGTTTTCCTGTTTTTGCGAAGGTCGTCTTCCTCCCCCGTTTCCGATGTATATTCATGATTTTCAATTACGAAATTATATGTATCAGTTTCTTGAAGGGTAAACAAACAAAGAAAAAAAAAAAAACTAATTTATTGCACTAAACTTGTTCAGTTTGCTTGGCGTGATCTTCTTTTTTTTTTTTCTATACTAAACAATGTATTATACAGTAGAGTTGCTAAAACTAACATTTTATTGTTTTCAGTGATCGAAAATCAGCAAATGTTATTAGCAGAGAGGTGTTTTTAAAGTCTACCAAGGCGATTAAAACAAACAAACAAAGAAGTCTTTAAACAATTATGTATTAATTTTTGTTCCCACTTTTTTTGAGTTGTCATTTTCGGTTTCTTCGAACCAGAATCTCTGCAAAGTTAGTACTGTGAACTTGATCCATTTTCCTGCAACTAAATATTTACATTCACACTAAAACCTTCTCCCTTCTTTTCTCTCCGCAGTCTTATTATTATTATTACTGTAAGCACATTATCTGTCACACAACTCTTGTCTGTGATAGACTACGTTACAGAGATATTTAAAACGAATCCACCTCTTATTGATTATGGCAACGGAAACAAAAGTTGAAACGTCGGGCTTAGGCAACACTGCCGGCTCGACCGAATTTCAAATCCGTATGGGTGTGGTGTCGTCAGGAACGGAAAAGTTTTATGTGCAGGTGAAGCCGACGGATGTTCAGCCCACGGATCCCAGCTTCACCTATGAAAAAGCGGCGAGGGAGTGTCGCAGTAGGGGTCTGCTGCTCATCGCACAGAGCGATGATAATGCACGCCCTGACGTCTCTGGCGTCTACTCCTTTTTCCAGGGCGCCCACGCCGACGACCCTAGTATTGCCTCCTACCAGTGCTCCAGACAGTACGACGGCACGGAAAATGGTTACAAGAACATCCGTAGCAACACAAAGAGCTACTCCTGCATCTACCGCTACCGCGAAGGGCTCTACGATACCATGTCCTACAATGGTCTGCCCGGTGCCGCCTTCTGGCAGGGGTCCTTCATGGACGGTGAACGCACGCAAGTCAGTGTCAGTCAGGTTCTTAACCAGTTCAATGTGTTTAACTGGAGGACGAGGGGCATCCCCGGCAACGCGGACAAAGTGCTGTACACCCCCGCCGGGCGTCTGTATATGGGCTCCGGGAAACCGGTCGCTGGCAATAACGCTCTTTACCGCTTCGACATGGATAGCAATCCCAACGATGCCTCGGTCGCCAATGCGCAGTCGTACGACAAGTCGACGATGATCCTCGCCTGTGAGTGTCAGGAGTACAAGGAGACAGAGTTCACCGCCACTGCGAAGCGGGCCCTCCCCGAGAGCACGCAGCCCTTCTTTGTGGACGGATGGAAGGAGGATACTTGGATTCAAAAGAACTGGTACATCATCTACGCCCCCCTCGCCGGCGTGATTCTCCTTCTGATTATCATTGTCACCATATACTGTCTTTGTAAGAAAAAAGCATCCAGACCCACCGCTATTAACTATATCCCAGCCTCCATGGTGCTCCGTGAGCAAGTAGGAAAGGCGTACGCCTACGTCGGTGACGGTGATAGCAGCAGCTCCGATGACACTAGCAGCAGTGATAGTGAGGATTATTAGGGTAGTAAAAAATAAAATATAAAAGATGTAAAATAATCAAAACGTTGTTGTTTTTAACCGCGTTTAAGCGAAAACAACACAATGCTTTCCCTTTTCCTCTTTTGTTTGGATAGCAGTAGTAAAGCTAGCGTACTCATTTCACACCATCTTCTTCTTTTTTTTTTTCAACATATTTTTACTTCTGATTTAATTTCATTTTTTTTTTTTAAATGATTGTAAACTAAATTATTCCCATTTTTCCCTATTAATAACTACAAACCCCTCTTTGCACGCGAAATCAGCCCCATATTTTTTTATTTTTATTGGTTTATCGCTAGAGAATGTATACTAGATTGGCCTCAGTCGTCGCAAATGGGACGACAAAGTTCAAAAACTTGAAATGTAATAAATATAAAAGTAAATAAGGGACTCTCAAATTAATAAATAAAGTACTAGATAACAAAAAAA
>AUXL01000175.1:0-15896 GCA_000482185.1 Angomonas desouzai | reverse complement strand
TGCCCGAGAATGTGCGCCGCGGAAACGTTCGCCCCGTCCACGAGGCATCATTGGGAATCGCCACGCGACTTCATTAGAGGGTAGAAAAAAAAAAAATTTTTTAGATATCACAGCTGTTTCTGTTTTGATTTTGACATTTGTTCTAGTTTTTTATGGTCGCTTCTTCAGTCTCTCGGTTTCTAGCGTTTTCGATACTCGTTACTGCACCCATTCTTTCTTTACTCTCTTTTCCCCCTTCTCTTTTTAATTAAATATATGTATATACTAAGTTTTATCAACATAGGTTATGGATGCCACCTCATCATGAATCCCTGTCTGTAGAAAGGTGCACTGTGACGGTTCAGTTCAAAGAGGGGAGCCTCGTCCTCACGTCAGGCGCTGCTTCCATCTTTTATTGCAACATGACTCGAAACGTTCGCTATAACTTTCAAAATTGTAGTATTCCCCTTGAGGTACCCGGTGCCGCGCGCTTGGATGTGGAGGGGGACTTTTCCTACACGGAAACTCCCATCTGCTCCGATGTACATACCCTTCACACCGTGCTTGACACCGCCCGTGCGAACGCTGCGATTCACTTCAAGGAAAAGTACCCCGAGGGCTACGACGGTTCCCGGGCGATGGAACGGGAGACTATTCTTCGAGGTCCTCGCGTGCTGGTAGTGGGGGATCAAAACACCGGTAAGAGCAGTCTCTGCCGTTCTCTCGTGAATCTCGGCCTCAAGTCTAGTGTCGAGTCCAAAATTGTGTTTGTGGACGTCGACGTGGGCCAGCAGAGCATCACCTGCCCAGGAAGCGTCAGTGCCACTTTTGTAGAGTCCCTCATCCCGATTGATGAGGGATTCAACTCTGTCATGCCTCTCACCTTTTTCGTAGGCGATCACTGTATCTCCTTAGCTACCCGCAAACGCTATCTAGACGCGTGTGCTGTGCTGTGTGACGCGGTGAACTCCCTGCTAGAAAAAGATTCCCACTTTGGCAACGGCGGCTTCATTATCAACACCATGGGTTGGATCGTCGACCTCGGCAAAGATCTCCTGTTGGAGTTGTGCTCCATCTTTTCCGTGTCGCACATCATTGTCACCGGCTCCGACTCGGACCTCGAGCACGCGATGGAGTCTGCTACGTCGCTTCAGTCGGGCCTCTCGGTTCATCGATTTCCCCGCCAGTCCACCATCATGCGTCGCGGTGGCTCCTCCCTCGCCAAGACGCGAGTTTCCCAACTCGTGAGTTACTTTAGTGGCACCCCACGCACCCCTCTCGTCCCCTCCCGTGCCGTCGCCAAGGTGGCTGAGGTGCAGTTCTTTAACGCCCTCACGTTACAACCCCTCAAATATAAAGAGGTGGCGGCCAATAGTCTCGCAGCCGTCGTGTGGGCCGACTCCGAGGACCAAATCGCGGAGGCCAACGTTGCTGGATTTATTATTCTATTAGAAGTGGGAAAGCAATTTTTCTCCTTTCTGGCCCCCGCCGCGGGAGAGCTGCCCCGGCCGTTTATTTTGGTGTCGCCTGCCCTCAAATTGCCCCCTTCCAAAGTGCCACCCATCAACCCACACTAATCTGAGGTCTGTCCTACCTTCCCTGGTCCATACATATATAATACTAGTTTTTCTTTTTTCTTTCTTTCTTTTCAAAGCGGGTTTTGTATCCCATACTTCCGACTATTTTGTTTTGTTTCTATTATTCCCTAGCATCCCGTTCCCCCCCCCCCTCTTTCTCTAATCAGTAGTGCTACAATGTTCGCGGAAGGTTTAAAAGGGGGATTTGCCTCCCCCGCCTCTAACAATCCCCTTTCCATGAAGTACGACTCCGGGATTGAGCTTCCCATCAGCCAAGTTCCATTGGACTCGATGCGGTTTGTCTATGGCTCCTTCATGCGTCTCTGTGTGTCCTCCACCGTCTACTACGGCGCGCGCGGTGTGCTACAGGAGAAGTGTTGGAATCAGAAGGACGCGATAGAGAAAAACAAAAAGGAGGGTACTCGCTATGTCATTAACATGGCCTCTGAAATTGGGGTTTCTCTTCTCTTTTCTCCCGTGAAATTTATTGCCGCTTATAACACCCCGCGTTTTCTGTTAGACTTTCTATTCAATTCGTGGTCTGATGCTCTTTCGACGATAGATGCGTTTCGACCAGGCCTCTTTGCCAGCTACGTCTTGAATGCTTTTGATTCCAACGAAGATGAAGAGTATAATTTCGACTTCTTTGTTTATCAAGTACCCTCTATTGTGCTGACGATTGTGAAGCTGATTCTTCGGCGGAGGGCATTGGGGGCGGAGAAGTGCCGTACGAAGCGGGTGCTGGGCGTCCTCTTTGGCCGCACTCTGCTGAGGGCGCTGATCCCTTCCTATTCCATTATGTTGCCCACCGACGGCTCTCAGGTGACCTTTTCGATGATACTGCTAATATTAGAGTCGCTCTCCACGTCGTACCTGTTCCGTCACACGTGGCCCTACAAAGACGAAGAGGCACCAGAGGAAAATCAAACGGAGGGGGAATCCTAATCACGAATGTGATTCGAAACGATAATGGACCTTTTGAGTGCCCTTTTTTTTTTTTTGTATTATTCACTTTTTCGATAGATACTCTTGAAACTCGTCTTACCTCACCGACCCTTTCCCTCCCTTCTCTCACCCCTCAAATGATAGAACAGAAAATGTCGACCATCCCAATGAATGAAGGTGTGATGCTAGGGGATATCACGGCGGATAATACTACTAGTAACAACAACAATAGAGAAATGCTCACCCCCTCCGCGGCCCTACAATTTTATAAGCAAGAGTGCGGGCGCAATGGTACCAACCCCCTGCACTCCTTTACTAAGCAACTCTCTGCGGAGACGGTGGTGTTTAACTTTTCCAACAGTTATTTAGGCGGGGAGGGCATCAAGGCCGTGATGAAAACACTGAGCCGAGTCTCCCTACAGGTTCTACTCCTCTCCCACTGCGAGTTAGACCGGGAGAGCGTGGTGACGCTGAGCGACGGGTTGGCTTTTCACCCTTCCCTTGAGAAAATTGACCTTCGTGGAAATAGAATCGATGACGTGGGGGCAAAAAAACTTATAAACCTGGTGCGGCAAAATAAGGCCCTGTGTGAGGTCCTTCTCGATGAAAACACACCAAAGTATAAGCAAATTCTTCAGCAGTGCGAGAAGAACAAGGGGGTGGACGAGTATTTAAGTAGCTGCTTCATTTGCAAAAAGCCGGTAGGGATTTTTTCTCGAGGTCCTGGCGATTCCCAATATCAAAATGTCGAACACATTCTTCTCCGCATTCTGTTTTCTGACTACTGGCGCGTGTCGGACAGCTCGGTAGGGGTGGTGGAGTGCGAAATTGTGATGCGGTTAATATTACTTTGTTATGACTTTCAAGGGGGTTGTCTTTCACTTTGCTCCCCTGGGTGTGGAGAGTCGTTGATCCAGCAGTGGTACCGCTGCTTCAATAGTGTGCGAAAGTCGTGCTGGTTCGCGATGAAAGAGACGATAGAACTCCCCACCATCCCCTTCTTAAAACACTACACCGAAGGTCTCATTCAGGAGTTTTCTGAGCGGTCGCTGACGGAGGCGGATTACTTGGGGGTGAAAGGTACCGAGGCGGAGGTCACCACCACCGGCCGATGCACGATTTGCGGGGATACGGGGTCGGTGTTTAGACACGGCTTTCTGCTACTCGTACGACAACTCCACGAGGACGTGATAGTGCACAAGGTTAGTTTGACAGCGTCTTCGTTCAAGCGACTGGCGCAAAACGTGTTGGATTATCTCCACTGCACACCGTGCTCTGACACCTGTGTCCAGCACTTGATTCGTTTTTCCATTTTTGGCTACGGTGGTGTTCTTACAAGTCCCTCCTCGGAAGAACCTCTTCTGTCTTCCATCCCTGTGGACATGAGTGTGTGCCCCACCACGCCGTTTCTCGTGGGTCATGGCAAGAGAGTCGGGAGGTCGGACTGGATGGACCCCGAGCTGTGCTGCGCCCTGACGGTGGCCGATGAGATGGAAAGCATTGAAGGAACCCCGATAGACCCTTTCATGATTTTTGCCATGGCCAGACGCCTCCATCAGCAGGAAAGTAACACAATTGGGATAAAGTTACATCATGCGTGCCAGGCGGTGCGGCTGGTGGGGTGTCTGACGACGGCGGAGTCTCCTTTAAAGCATCCCCATCGATCTTCGTACGCGTCGTGGGAGGGGTGGTCCGGGAGTGTTGCTGACCCGGAGAAGTGTCTGTTCAGGGCCTTTTCACGACGGCGCCAAGGACTTTTCGCGGTTGATGGACACCAAAAGAGCATGTTTGACAATATTAGAACGGCGTTATGGACCTTTCGCTCCCAACGACGCTCTGTGCTGGCGGTGGTGGAGTTCTCTCTCTCCTGGCTCACCCTCGTTAACGGTGTCATACCGGAGGAGTTACCTCCCATTACGGGGTTTTATACCTCGGTGCGTGCGACGGGGGTGACCTCTATTGAAGATCAATTTTATCTTATTCTGGAAACAAATTTTGGAAAAGAGGCGGGAAATGGTGGTATTTTTTATATGAATCGCGAAATGTTCAACAAGTGTCAGAGCGGGGTACCCTACATGTTTCTAGATTCCGCCATATATACTAATATGTCGTCCATGCAGATTGAAAAGTACTACAAAGCCCTGTTGGCAGAACCCGTCCACAAGGTTCTCCGAGCGGTCCAGGCGTTAGACCCCTCTACCGTTTCCCGACAGCTAGAGAAGATGGGGGTTAAAGCGGACCTCCGGGAGTACTTTACCTTTCTGATCCGGGATCGTCAATATCCGTCACAGGTGGCCTTTATACTGAGCGAAGTGTTTCCCAAAGAGGTCACTCTGGGCCTTCTCACCTGTGAGAGTCCTTCGAACGCCAGGACAGAGGCCGTGGACACTTTCGCTGGGGGTAACATACGCTGGCATTCTCTGTCCCCGCTCAGTGGAGCCCCTGTTGGTGAAGGAGAGACAGACTGTGAAAAGAAGAATCTTTCGTCTCTTATTCCAGTGTTGGGTGGAGATGCAACCACTGCGGGTACCCCAAAGCACACCAAGCCGGAGCCCCGTGAGAAAGACAACACCCCAGCAAGACTGTTTCTCCAGCCGTGGCACATTCTACACTGCTGTGACGCCAATCAAAATATCCGACCCGGTAAAGTATACTTTCTTATCATGGATCATGTCTGTGGCTACAACATTCTGTCTGGCGCCGTGGAGGATCCCCTCATTCCGTTAAAGCAACACCCCAGCTTCCAAACGTTCCCCTTTCCTTGTGGGGTTTCCGCCGTGTTTCACCACCCCCTCCGTCACCGCGAAATATATGCCTTTTCGGACGGTTACTGGTGCCTGTGGGATGCCCACAAGTATTGCCTCCTCGCCGGCCCATTCTCCACCACCGAGCACGCTCTGTTTAAGAAACTTCCCGCGTTGTTCCACCACAAGATTACGGCGGCCATACCGTTCCCCGGTTCCCCACGGGTGTTATTTTTTTCTGGTGATCAGTGCGTTCTCTTGGATGTGGATACTGGAAATGTGTGCTCCAGAGTCGTTAGCCACGCCGCTTCTGGGGAGCTGGAGGGAGTGCCTTCCTCCTTGAGTGAGGCCTTTCCTGGCCCACCCCACGCCACACTTTGGAACATGGAAAGGGATCACCCCAGTGTACGAGTGATTGGCCCTCAAGGCACGGTCTTGGCGTTGGCGGTGGGGGATAGTAAACGTTCATTTGCGTCAGAGGTACAAAAATTTTCGGAAATTGGTTTCTCTGACCTTCCGTCCGTGTTTCTCTGCAGCTGTGCAAAGGCGCTTCCCGATATCATCCAGCACGTAGAATCCCATGCGTTGGCCCCTCATGTAGAGCGGTATGAGTGCCTTACCGAGGAACAATATCTGACCAAATACGCCACCGACGAGGCCGATATTAAACCTTCCTCTTCTCGTGAATTAGATCAGAGAGCGAAGTTTTCCTTTTCTCACAATTTTGAGATAGGGAGGGAAGTGTCCAGGCTGTTTCGAGTGGACTGCTCTCTAGAGAAGCAAGACGCACTGCTGGGGGAAGAGGCGGTGCTGAAGGGAAAGGAAAAGTCCACCTCTTCTTTTCTACAGTTTGATTGGGGGGAGAACGGCGAAGAGTCGTTTGGGGCAGTGGTCGTATTGATGCAACGTCAATCACGAATGAGCGCGTCACATAGCGTGGAGGCGGTTATTGAGAGTAGTTACGACGGTCTATTTTACGAAGAACAAGCTCGTCTTCACTCTCTGGACAACACAGATTGCAACACCTGCGACGTGCTGTACGGGTATTGGCCCCCTACCCACCCTTCTCGGTTTTGGCGGCTCACCTTTACCCCTGCATTACCCTCTGAGGCGGTCATTCTACGGACCTTGTTCTATCGCACCAAGCCAAAGAGGGAGATGCGGCAGTTTTCCCTTTTGCGGGACGATCCCTCTTTCGGTATCAAAAGTGGGGTGAAAGTGGAGATTCAAGCGCCTCAGTTGTTGCGATCCGGGAGACGGTTGCTCTCCGGTGACGGGGTTCCTGTTTTCGCCACCGGCAGCCCACCACCCTCTTTTCTTTGCTCCCTTTATTGCACTGGACGAAACGCCAATTTTTTCCTATTCCGTGATTGTTGTGTGGAACAGAAGGAGGGCACGGGAGATTTTCAATTTATTAAGCGTGCTTGGGATGAGACGCCCTTTAGTCGAGTGCCCCTTCGTGTTCAAAAGGAAATGAGAAGTACCTTTCTTTGTGGAAAAGAAGACGTATGCGTCTTTTTTAACGGCACCAACTTTTTTTGTTGGAATATGTTGGAGGAGAGCGAAACGACCGTCGACTCGGTTGAACGTTTGCAGCAACTCGCGACACAAGAGTTTGGTAGAGTGTATGCTATATTTAACAAGGAAGATAGCTCGCACGTCGCGGTGATTCTCTATCGGCCAGCCGGAAGCCCCTTTTTACTGACAGTGGAATATCATTTTTCGTCCTCGGAGTTGATCAATAAGAAGGAATTCTCTCATTTTCTGCATTTACCGCGAGAAAGCTTGCCGAATGATGTCCAGTCAGTGGAGGTAATGACGAGCCGCCAAGGCCATCGTTTTATTTTGGACCGCAAAAGTGTGGTGTCGTTTGAAAAGCCACCAGAAATGCTCTCTTCTCCGGCAGAACTTCTTTCCCTACTGCAAGAGCTGGCGTACTTTAATGTCATAAAGGATACCACCACTGTCACTGTGGATTTGGGGGGTAATCAAGCCAGAGGGTTGATAGGCGGAGCTTCTCTTACGTGTCTCCGATCGCCTGCGGAGGCTCAAATGTGGTCTATTTCCTGCAGCGAAAACGGAGTGGATTGGTCTGCTCTTTCCTCCCATCGACAGGACAACCTCACGTGCCATACCGCCTGGCCCCCACTGTATGCGACCCACACCACACCCCGTTACTTTCGCTTTCAATTGGAGAAATCTACCGCTGAAACTGTATTCTACACCGGTCTGACGTTTTCATTGTTACCCGTCCAACCTTTAACGGTCGAGAGAATTCCAAAGAACTTGGGCCTTTCTCCCGGACTCACTCTGGGAAAGGAGACGGACCTTCTCTGCGTGGAGTGCAGAGAGAAAACTCCAAAATTTATCTTTGAATTTGCCACCGAGCGAGTCATCTCAGGCCTTATTTTTCAAACCACTCTACTGACTGCCACCCCCATCCGACTTTCCGTTCTGGGGAGCCGTGAGGGGAAGGAGTGGAGCACGGTGGCGACCTTTCCGTCCGCCGTTTCAGTTTCCAATGAGCTTCGATTCCAATGGCACGTTGACTGTCCCTACACCTTTTGGGGATTTGCTTTTCATTTAGAAACCGACACTGAGGCAGATCCGGTGTCTTTTTTCATGCCAAGATTTCTGGAGTTGGACAGCCCCACTGTGGAGGCAGGCGGTGTGATGGGCCTCGCTCACCTTCTCTACACCGAGGACCCCCATTCCACTCTCTCCTTCTCCGAGAAGCACCCTCTCACACTACGTATGACGGAGTTCTTCTTCCAGGGCGATACCGCTTTGGGTGGATTTGTCTTGCATCTAAAAGGGAATGGAGAAAGCGCCACGGCGGGGGTGGAGTGTCGAATGGAGAATGGCACGTGGCTGGCCACTGGGGTACAGGCTCGCATCCCCTCCTCAGGGGATTCCATAAAACTAGTCTTTGATGACAATCCCGGGGCCTTTCCCCAGTGGAGGATCCGCCTTATTTCAGAGGCGCCGGCGTCCTTTACGGTGTGTGGGATTCGTATACTACTCACCACGGCGGGTTTCTACAGACGGCTTTTCGCCCTTCCCCCTCCCACGAGCGGCACAGCAGACAGACGGGACGCCATGGTTCTCGGTCACCCCTCCCGACTCGCCATGTTTACCGCCGTTCTCCCACCAAACTCCATTTTTGTAGCGGAGTGTCTCAGTCACGATGATGAAACGTGGTTTCAGCTGGGCCGATTAGTCAACCCGAATCCTGACAATGTGCTACAGGTTCGCAAGTTTCTTTCTCCTCTTTCGGTCGACCCTAGTACTCATTGGAAGCTTCGCTTCGTCGGCAACTACGCGCGGAAATCGGCGGACAGTATGACCTCTGTAAAGGACGACCGCAGTGTCTCCGAGGCGGGAGAGGTGGAACGGAATAGGGAGGCCGCCGTCCGTTGGTATGCCTTCAATTCCATGAAGCTTTCTGGCCGTATGGACCATACGGTGGCCCCGCCAGTAAAGTGTACTGGATTTCAAAGTGCCGAGAGGCCCAACTCCTTTATCAGTGTGGGGAAAGAATCTTCCCGATCGATTGTGTGGACGTTCGACCGCCCTGTTCGGTTTCACGGCATGAGCTTTACGGCTTGTTCAACCTCAGCGCCGTCAGACCAACACTCGGTTCTGTGTCTTTCCACTGCAGTGGAGAACAGTGAAAATGGCGTAGACTTTATTTCACTGACGCCTCTAAAGGATTGTGTCTGCGAGGCGGAAAGGGTGGTGGTGCATTCATGGGACGCTAATTCCCTAGCGACGGTGTGGCGACTCGTGATCACGTGCACTTCTTCCGTCTCTTTGCAGCTTTCCCACGTTTCATTTCACACCGTGGTACCCTCCAGACAATGTGGATGCTTAAGGTTCCCTAGTACGCGAAACATCACCTACGCGAATTATTTGAACACGGTCTTTAACACCGATGATGCCTTCCGCGCCTCCTGTGCCAAAAGTTTTCGTTCCGTCAACTTGAAATCCGCGACGTCCCTTCCCACTGACCTGTCAAGAAAAGAACGAGTCGCCAACCACGTTCTGAAACGAAAGAAGAAGTATCAAAAATTTGTTGCTACCTTTATTCAAGAAAAAACGTCCTCCACTCCAGAAGGTTCCACTGAAAAATCTTCAGTGTTGGAGCTGCTAGAGGTGGTTCAGGAGACGGCTACTCGATTGAAAAGTGAGCCCTTTGCCGATCTCGCTGCTCTCCTGAAAGAAGTTCCCTCCACCACCATGAATACACCAAAGTTTCAAAATAAAGCGACGTGGTTTTACCCCTCCATGGAGGTCAATGGCACCATGCACTCCCCTCTCTACACGATCCCCGTCACGTTTGCCGTGTATTGGAGTCTGTCCTTTGAGTTGCAGCGTAATATGGACCACCTCTCCGACGACAGCCGCATCAGCGAAGTAAGCCCGCACATTGCCTCTCCCTTCGTGGTCATGCGTCTCAGTGCCTCCCATTGCCGGGAGCGGTATCCCAGTCTCTCCCCTATATTGGATCAGTTTAGTCTCGCGGAAAAAAATGTGGTGATTGTGTTTGCGACCAACGAGCTGACCTTCACGAAGGAGTATCCCTTACCCTCTCACATTGGTTTCAACACAAATTCAGATATCAAAGTGTTTAGAGGAATCAACATTCTATTTCAAACATCCTTGGAGGAGTGCCCCTGCCCCGCTGTACGATCGGTGGAGGCGCTGGTGAGCGAAAAAACGCGTACAAAGTCGATCCCCTTTGTATTTCATCTTCCCTCCCTGTCGAGCCCCATCCTAACACTGCACTTTGGTCTGACCAACGTGAAGCGTTGCTTTCATATTGAGTTCTTAGATGTAGATACGTTAGAAGTCGAACTGACCATTCGTAGTATACCGGAAGAATCGTTGATGATCGATGCGCCCATGATGCGGTCGGCGACGTCCATGACGTCTCTCGTCTGTCTCGTACTCGAACCGGACGTCCCCTAAAAACGCGTCAAGGCGGAAAAAGAAAAAATCCGAACAAGTCCTCCACCCCCACGGTGTCCATTCTAAAAGACACCCGATTCCGTCAAGAATACTCGACACGCATAGTGGCGGGCGGTGTCTTCCACCTGTCGTCGTCCGGACAAGTTCAAGTCGCCTTGATAGGGGACATCAAAAATGAAACAGTATCCATAGCTGGCCGCATCCGTCAAGGCGAGTCGCTTCTTTCTCCGTCTTCGCAGTTGTCACACACCTACTTTTAGTTTTTGTGCGTCGACACGAGAAAGCAGTCCCTCCAATCTGACCTTTTACTCTCTAGTTCATCTCTCCGCGTCTGGTACTGAGGGTGAAGTGGTGTTCCACGTGAGCGGCACCCGACCATTCCTACAGAGAGAATTTATGCAGGTACGACAGATGCGCTTTCCGAAGCAGCCCCTCTCGAACTTTCTTTTCTCTTTGGGTGCGGTAGCACCGTCACTGTGGGGCGTTCCCATCCCCTCTCTTGCCGCGCTGTCGGTTCAGCTTTCTTGCACCCTACAATTAGGGGAAGACGGCGAGGCCTTTCATGGAAGTGGATATGCCTCGTTACTTGGTGAGCCACCAACCCGTGTAACACTGAAAGGGGATAGAACATTCTTTGAGATGCAGTGGTCATTGGAGCACCTTTCTTTAGGGGACCTTCGACTCCAGGGCACCCTTCCTCAGCCGGTTCATGTCTGTTTACGTGTAGAGAGGGAGTCGTTGCGGCCGACCTTTATTGCCAGTGGTGTGGTGGGTCGACTGTCCGGGGGGTCTACATCGCCTTTTGTGGTGGAGTGGTCGGGGGAGAGTGTGACAGGGCACGGGGATCTCTCTCCACTGGGAAGGGTCACTATCAAAGGGGACAGCTTTGACCTTCACTGGTCGGACGCCGTTGTCTCACTCCACACCGCTCTTGTGGAGCAAAGTCTCCTTCGTCACCTCTCTTCCTCGCCGATCGTTTCTAAACTGTCCAGCCGTGGGATCCCTTTCCAAGTGTGCCTCTACACCCTAGAGGCGCTGCGGTGTATGCCCTGCTCCCTCCCTGTGTACCTTAAAGGGGTCTTTTTTGGCGTCTTTTTTGAGTTTTCGATTCTATTCATTCCCCCCTCCAGCAACGTCATTGATGCCTTGGGTAGACAGTTGGCGACCGGTATTGTGGAGGCGTGTGAAGAGGCTCTGTGGTCCGCCTATGGCAATGTCATTGGATTTCACAGCAAAGAGCACTTTGAGTCCTAGAGTTTCACTGATAATGATAATAATACATACATGCAAAATAAAAATGTAAATTAAACTACAATGGATGATATCCTACTCTATACATTACAGCCAATATTTTTTTATTAGATAATCATAATCATAAATTTTTTTATTATTGTCTTAGAGCTGTTGGTGTCGCCAGTAAGAATTTTTTATTGCCTCAAACCCCCCATCTTCCTCCTTTCCCTTGTTGATTAATAAAATAAAAGACATCTGCCTCTAAAAATAAACAAAAAACTTCATTTCAAATCAGAATTTTAATACTTCATTTCCCAAATGTCAGACTACTCTTCCAACGCTCTTATTGACCACGTCAACGAGGTGGAAAAGCGACGTCGCATGGTGGTCCTCAAACAAAAAGAGATGGAGGCCAAAATTGCGTTTGAAACCAACGAACAAGCCAAATTAAAGGAAAAAATAAAAGCCATGGAAGAGGAGGAGACGCAACTAAAGGCCCAACTCAACACCCTCACAGAAGAGCAAAGTCAAATTCAACTTCAAATCATGGGCGCCGCAGATTATCAGAAACGGTGCGAGATGGAGGAACCTCTGCTGATGCAGCACACCTCGGAGAGGTTACAAGCGCTGCAGCAGGAAATAAAACTATGGACCACACGACTGGAGGAGTTGAACACCCTTCAACAGATGTGGTCCGGGGATACAATTCGTAACTCAGCCCAGCGGAGAGTGGAGACCCTCACACAGGAACTCAACAATTTACGGAAGGAGAGAAAGGCGTGGGAGGAGAAGTGCGAGCAGGAAAAGAAGGAAATTGATGCTCTCACCGCTCAGCAACTTTCCGCGACTACGATGATCTCTCCCGACGGTCCCGCCAGAAGTATCCAAGATATTGCCGATGCCATCCAAAAGATGGAGTTTGAGTTTAACCAGGAAAAGCTGCAAGGCGCTCGACAGATGGCGACGCTCAAGCGGGAACTGGAGGACCTCATGTCCCGGGACGAGGAGCTGGAACACTGGCAGGAGGAGGTGACGCGGGAGACTGAAAAGTACATTAAGGGGAAGGAGGAACTACAACAGTGCATGGAACAGATGCTGTGCCACAGCTGCCTCACCTCTCAGAATGCCTAAACAGAATATTTATACGGTGACTGGTTTCGGTCGCATTCACTGCTATTTTAAATGCTTCTTTTTTTTTTTTTCCTTTTTACTATTTTACTGCTACAATTCTTATGCAAATAGGAGGGTTATAATGTCATGTTTTTGTCTTTGTGCATTCCTTCTATTTCGCTTTTGCTCTTCCTTAATATTTGTCTCTCCCTTTTCTTCCCCCAAAGCGGTATTATACACACTACATTTTATTCTATATTGTAACTTCTACTACAGATGTTAAAGGGTCTTCGTAACCGCATGAAGCGCGAGAATGAGCCTCGTGTTCTCATTCTGGGTCTCGATAACGCCGGTAAGACTACCATTCTCAACACCTTAGGCGAGAAAGAGGAGCACCCCACCGCCGCCCCGGAGGGACCCACCCAGGGCTTTAACGTCATGGACTGCAACCGCGACAACAAGCGCGCCAAGCTCTGCGATCTCGGCGGCCAGCGCGCCTTGAGGGAGTACTGGCAGGACTACTTTGCCAACACGGACTGCATCATGTACGTGGTGGACGCCTCCGACCAGCGCCGACTCCAGGAGGCCCACGAGGCCTTCGTAGAGGTGATCCAAGGTGTCCCCAACGCCCCCATTTTGGTGTTTGCCAACAAACAGGACCTAGCGACCGCGAAGGACCCCCAGACGGTGGCCGAGGTGCTCCAGTTGAACGAATTCCGTGACCGCAAGTGGCACATTCAGGGCTGTAGCGCCAAGACCGGCGCTGGTCTGGAAGAGGGCGTGGCGTGGATTTTCAGCGCCTGCAATGTGGTGTAATCGTAGACCCTATTCTCTTTTTTTCCGTTCCACCATAGAAAAAAAAAAATGTAAAAAGATTGAAAAGAAAAAAAGATATCAGGTGAAGCTATGTGTGTCTTTTTACGCATGACTCGTAGAATAACCCCTATTTATGACATTTAATTTGATATACCCATTTTTTTCTTTTCTTTGGCGTCTCCGCGGTTTCGTTGCATTGCTTTTCCCCTCTTGAACTACATTTTCACTACTCTCTTCTCCCCTTCTTCGTTCGTCTTTTCCACGCAAAGTTCTCTTTGGTCTCAAAGGAAGTTTTCAAAAAAAAAAAAAAAAAAATCACTATCGCCAATGGATTCCCAGAAAATCGAAGTCGAAGTCCTCGACACGTCAGAGCAAAAGCCCATCAATGAATACAAACGTTTCGGTATCTTTACGCTCGCCTCTTTTGGGGTTTGTTGCGCCGCCTTCGGCTACGCCTTCAACCTCATCTCTGGCCCCTTACAAAAACGTTATCATTTCACGCAGCGAGATATGACCACGATTACCACTGTCGGCCTCGTCTTCAAGTACTTTCTGGTACCTTATGGGATGGGCTACGACTTTTTTGGTCCATTTTCACCGCCATTCTGTGCACCATTTTGCTCCCGCTCGGAAGTGTGCTACTCAGTCTCAGTTTCAGCGACCATATCAAAGGTTCCGTTATCCGTTTGGCCGTGTTCCAGGCCATCTACAGTGTCGGCTGCATTCTCTTTGATGTCACCTGCATTGTCACGACCCTCAATCACTTCCCCGCTCAACGTGGTATCCTTGTCGCCTTTCTAAAGACGTTTGCCACTTTGGGGTCGTCTCTGGTGGCCTGCCTCTACAGTGCCTTTTTCCTGACGAGTACCTCCAACTACTTCTTCTTTCTGATGGCCTACGGCTTTGTTATGGGTCTTCTGTGCTGCTTCTTCATGATCCAGCCCGACTACTACATCACCGGCTTTCAGCGCCGTCGCCTTTCCCCCGAGGAGATCCAAACCCGCAACGCCCGGAAGGGACAGTATCTTCGCCAAAAGCCCACCATGGTGCGATTTGTCTACGCGTTTATCTTTATGATTTTCCTTGTCATCTTCCTTCCCGTGCAAAGTGTTTGCGTCGCCTTTCTCAAGTTGGGCCAAAAGGAAAAGAATGCCTTCGCCGCTATTGTGATTGTCTGTATGGGTATGTACGCGTTAACCCCGCTCCCATGGGATAAGCTGTGGAACCTTATTACCCGTCGCAAAAACAACAACCCCTCTTCCTCTCAGTCCCGCGAAGATGAATTTGAAGAACAGGAAGTTGATACCGATGCTCAGGTGTATGAGGTGGAGTGCAATCTGGCGGCCGGAAAGGAGCTGGATGTGGATGTGGATTTGGAAAATGGTGGAAATAACGAACCTCATGGCGATGACAAGAAGGCTGTGATCACTGAAATTGACTACATCGCCCCTCAGTACCAAACCAGTTTCTGGCGCAATCTGCTCACCGCCGAACTCTGGGCTCTCCTCTTCACCCTCTTCGCCATTGTGGGAACAGAGGCGGTGATCATCAACAATGCCAACTTCATCTACGCCGCCTTCTACGAAAAGAACCCGACCGGAGAGGAACGCTCCATGCTCACGGCCCTCCAGGGCGCTGGCAGCTCCGTCGGTCGTCTCCTCATGTCTGCCTTTGAGATGTGGTCTCAGAAGAGAGCCCCCGAGAAGCGTATCCCCATCACCGTCGCTCCTTTCATCGCCGCCGCTTTCGTGGTCCTTGCCTGCGTCTTCTTCGTCGCCCTCCCTGGTGCCGCCCTTCCTCTGCCCTTTCTCCTGGCGGGTATTGGTAATGGGTTCCAGTCCGCCGGTACGATCCTCGTGGCCCGCACCCTCTTCGCCAAGGACCCCGCCAAGCACTATAACTTTTGCAACCTCTCCGTCTCCATCTCTTCCATTCTGTTGAACCGCTTCTTGTGGGGCGAGTGGAACACGGTGCAGGCCGAAAAGATGGGAGACCCCACGCAGTGCTTGAAGCGCAAGTGTGCCATGATGCCTTTCTTGGTGATGGGCGGATTGGGACTGTTGGCGTTTATTTCTAGTTCTTTTGTGCACTTCCGTTATCGCCGTTTCTGCCAAAAGGTCCTCAACGAGAGAGCCCGCCTTCGTGGAGAGCTTAATGAGGAGGAAGAAGTCACCCTGAGCCAGTCCAACAGCATGGAGCCCACGGTTGAGGCTATTGCCGCCAAAAAGTAAGCACCAATTGCTTAAGAAATGGAGGAAATCTGAAGAAAGCCTCTCATTATTAATTCGTATTCTGGATCTAGATGGTGTTTTCTTTCCTTTCTCTCTTTAGTTTTTTTTTTCTCTTTTTTCTCTTTTTTTCATATAGCCTTGCACAGCAAGAGCTATACTACAAATAAAAACAACCCTAAAACGTCTTTTCTTTTCTCTTTTCTCTTTTTTTTTATTTTTGTTATTGATCGTACTCCTCACCCCCTTAAAACACTTTCATCTATTCAGCGTCTTTTTTTCTTTATAAAAAA